>ML394240.1:12688-30290 GCA_005239525.1 Nicotiana knightiana | reverse complement strand
TTAATGATAAATTACACTTGTTATGTGCTTAATGGAGTTTATTTCATGTGTAGGTGAAGTGGACATAGAAACGGAGCTAAAAGGATGCAAATACGTCGAAAAATACGCGAAAGGAGACACTCGGGCGATAGCCGGGCGACAGAGCCAAACACACTGACCCTACCTGGCATTAGCCAGGCGTTTGGGTTGAAACGCCAGCCCTACCCTGGTGTTAGCCAGGCGTTTGGGCTGAAACGCCAGCCCTGGCCTGGCGTTAGCCAGGCGTTTGGGCCCAAACGCCAGGGTCCCCAATCGGCCAGAAATCGAGTTTTGACGGGTTTAAGTGTTTTCTAATTGAAATAGAAGTCTCCTACACGGTTAGGGTTCACCCTAAACCTATAAATAGACTCCTAAAACACAACTACAAAGGGGGATTCACAGGGATACACAGAGATTCGAGTTTAGAGTGAATCGAAGGCAAAACATCAATTTGTACATATTTTCTTCCTTACTTTGTAGTTTAATTATGCTAGTTGTTTTAGATTTTATTCTTATGAATTTGTTTAGCTAATTTCGTGTGGAACCCGTTGGGGAATAAACTTCTTGTGATATTAATATAGTTTTGATTGGTTGATTAAACTCTATTTGTTCAACTACGTTCTTGTTGTAGTTGATTGAAGGGCCCTCAATTAGCTGTGCCTATTTATTATGTATCTACTTGAGAGAGAGTGCATATTTAGGTAATTGTTTGAACAACACCACTCCCAGAGTATAGACGAAAGTCATAACCGAGGGTTTAGAGGTTGGATTAGAGATAACGATACTTCGGGTGCAATCTAAGTGAACTGTAATGCAATCTAGCTAGCGTAACTTGAGAGAGTGCGTCTAGTAAATTATCATAATTACTTGAGAGAGATTTATGGTAGATAGAGTGTTCATGATTGATAGAGACGATTAATCAAGCTATACGAAGTATCCGAGAAGTAAGTTCACCAGCGGGGGAAACCATAACCTTAGATTTTTATTACAATTGTTTATACCTTAGCATAGTTAATCTTTAGTTTTAATATTTAGTATTAGTAATTTAAATAACATCAGGTGACAGCTGAGTAGTATTTTAACAGCGTGCTTGATACGTCAATTCCATGTGGGATCGACTCTGGGCATAATACCCCAGGATTATATTTGCAACGCCCGCTTAGTCTTCTACAAGACATAGTTGAGCGTGATCACCTCACAATGCACCACAAATATGCGGACACAACCCACATCGAGTATCACAACATATCAGCAAAATAATAGAGACTGAGGTAAACATGTACAATAATTTCTATGACTGAGTACAAATAATGTGAGCATAAATAAAGCCTAAACATGATCTCTAACATGAAGGCAAACAAGTTCAACAACAAGTAAACACATAACCACCAATAATAGTTATTAGGCCTCACAGCCTTACTGGATAGACCAAGTCTCAATCCCCGCGGTGCACACCCACACGCCCGTCACCTAGCGTGGTTATCACTTCCATACAATCACATGATATCGAATCTACGGGTTTATACCCTCAAAGCCAGAGTTAAAACTGTTACTTACCTTAACCGCAATCCTACTCCGGGATACCCTCATCTCTAGACTCGGTCTCCCAAAGCTTCAAATCTAACCAAAATCAGAATACTACTATCAACATAAGCTAAAGAATCAAATTCCACAATAAATACTATAAAATATGCCAAAAATCCGAAATCGGCCAACAACTCGGCCCCCGGGACCATGTCTCAAAATCGGTCAAAAATAGAAGAATAATAAACCTCGTCCTCTCCCGAGTCTAACCATATAAAATTCGTCAAAATCGGTCTCCGTTTGGTCCGTCAAATCCTCACTTAAAACTCTCCAAAACTCAAACCCTAACTCCCTCAATTTCGCTTTGAAATCATCAATCAAATACCAAAAACAAAGATGGATTCATGATATAAGCAAAACAGAGTAGAGAACACTTACCTCAATCCCTATGGTGAAAATCGCCTCCAAAATCGCCCAAATTCGAGCTCCCGAACTCAAAATATGACAGAATGAACAAACTCTTATTTTATATATTTTTCTGCTAGCTATTCTGCCTCGTTTCTCATACTAAACGATCTCGAAACTCGCTTTTTATGCCTCCAATAAATTCCTTGTGAAATTCTAGTCAAGTTAGGCTTTTGAATTACTCAATTTGACCTTATAATGAAGTGGTTTCAATATTTGCAAATAGTGCAGATTTTTCTTTTTTTTAATAGTGCAGATTTTTAAATACGCCGTCAGTGGCAATTTCATAATTAATCTTAAAAAACTGGCAACCTGATTCTTAGTAAAATGATCATAGAATTCTCATACGATGTCCAAATTCGATGAATCTTTTTGCTACGGGTTCGTAATTACGATACAGATCTAATGCTTCAATGAAAAGAGAAATCGGGGCTCATTTTTTCAATATGATATCATTTATGCTTGAATAAACGACGCCGAAACATAAGAAAAACGAGCGCAACACAACCCAAACCTATCCGAAACTCATCGAGGCCCTCGGGACCTCAACTAATAATTCCAACAAGTCTCATATCACTACCCGAACTTAGTCAAACCTCCGGAACACCCCAAAACAACACCAAATCAACCTCAAATTCAAGCCTAAGAACTTCTAAATTTTTAAATTTCTCCAATTCAAGCCTAATTCTACCACGGACCTCCAAATAACATTCCGGACACACTCCTAAGTCTAAAATCACCCAATGAGTTCGTTTATTCATAAGTCAACTTTCGGTTGACTTTTCTAACTTAACTTTCTAACTAAGAGACTAAGTGTCTCATTTCACTCCAAAACTACTCCGGACCCAAGCCTACCAACTCGATACAACTCAACACAGTTGAACAATACATAAAGAAGCACAAATGGGAGAAACGGGGCTATAACTCTCAGAACGACAGACCAAATCGTTACATCCTCCCCCTCTTAAATAAATGTTAGTCCTAGAACGAGTCTAAAAACATACCTGGAGTCTCAATTAGGTGAAATCTTCAGCAATACCTTCTCGTCACATTCAAATCATATGAACTCATCTCGCGGTCACATCATACTCATCACGTATTTATCCAGCCACCATTTCCACTAATAGGGACACTACCGAACATATAAGTCCACAAGCACACGCTCACACAATCAACACCTCAGTGCTCAAGCTACAGTCAAAATCCGGCCTCAAGTCCTCCAGACTGGCCCAACATCAACACACGAATATCACATCTCGCGCCTCATCCAAGGAATCACAAGCCGTCGATGCACAACTGATACCGGGAGCTCATGTGCACATACGAATGCGTGGAAGAAATTCAAAGAGTTACCCTTCCAGCTGAATAAATACCACACTATAAGAATTCAAGAATGTGAAGTTTTCCTAAAGGTTCTGCAGCCTCTCAAAGTTAAGTACAGACATCTCCGTACCGATCCGCAAGACTCTACTAAACCCGCTCATGACTCGTGAGACCTATGTAACCTAGGCTCTGATACCAACTCTGTCACGACCCAAAATCTAATCATGTTGTGATGACGCCTATCGTCTTATAAGGCAAGCCTATTTCCCAAAATATTACTGCTAAATCAAGTATAAGAATTTAATAAAATATTTTTAACATTTGAATTTCACATAACTAAATCAACTCTAAATATAACTAATATAAAATACGTAAACGAGTCTCAAACATCAGGGTGTCACTAAGTCATGAGCGTCTAAAACTATGAACTAAGATATATAAAATGTCTAACTGTCCAAAAGAAGAAATGACAAAAGGAGTCACAAGGTCATGCGGACGCTAGTAGCTACCTTGCAATCTCCACAGATAGTCGGCCTGAACTCAACGATCGCCACACTCTAACTCACCTGGATTTGAACATAAAGTGCAGGGTGTAGTATGACTACAACCGACTCAATAGTAACAGAAATAACTAAGAAACTGAGCATTAGTGACGAGCTAAGCAAAACAATTAAATTATTTCATAATCATAATTTAAAATAAACAGGTAAATTCAATTAAAAAAATCAATAAATTCTACAAAGAAATTAACAGGTAAATACAGCAACAACAAAGTAAATGCAACCTCACACCAATGCCACTCCATCACTCAGCACTCACACTCAACACTCAACACTCAACACTCAATACACTCAACATTTTGCGCTCACTAGGGGTGTGTACAGACTCCGGAGGGGCTCCCAAAGCCCAAGCGCTAAGCACGGACAGCTCACGTGCCATAATATCAATACCTGGATCCGCAGTCAGCTCACGTGCTACGCGGATAATTGACGCGCTATGGTATCAATACCTGGACCCCCACGGTCAGCTCACGTGCTACGCGGACAGCTCACACGCTATGGTATTAATATCCTCACAACCAGACCATCGGCCTAACTTAGTCATGTACCTCTCCAGCCTCACAATGCACCACATATAAGGGGACACAACCCCCATCAAGCATCACAACATATCAGCAAAATAATAGAGACTTAGGTAAACGTATACAATAATTTTTATGACTGAGAACAAATAACGTGAGAATGAATAAATCCTAAACATTATCTCTAACATGAAGGCAAACAAGTTCAACAACAAGTAAACACATAACCATAGATAATAACTATTAGGCCTTACGGGATAGACCAACTCTCAATCCCTCGCAGTGCACACCCACACGCCTGTCACCTAGCGTGGGTATCACTTCCACACAATGACATGATATCGAATCTCCGGGTTTATACCCTCAAAGCCAGAGTTAAAATTGTTACTTACCATAACCACATAAAAATCCTACTCCGGGATGCCCTCGTCTCTGCACTCGGTCTCCAAAAGCTCGAAATCTAAATAAATCAGAATACTACTATCAACATAGGCTAAAGAATAGATTCCACAATAAAAACTACAAAATATGCCAAAAATCCGAAATCGGCCAACATCTCGGCCCCCGGATCCACGTCTAGAAACAGTCAAAAATGGCAGAATAATAAATCTCGTCCTCTCCCGAGTCTAACCATATAAAATTCGTCAAAATCGGACTCCGTTTGGCCCCTCAAATCCTCACTTAAAACTCTCCAAAACTCAAACCCAAACTCCCTCAATTTCGCTTTGATATCATCAATCAAATACCATAAACAAAGATGGATTCATGAAATATAACCAAAACCGAGTAGAGAACACTTACCCCAATCCCTATGGTGAAATTCACCTCCAAAATCGCCCAAATCCGAGCTCCCCAACTCAAAATATGACCGAATGAACAAACTCTTGTTTTATATATTTTTCTGCTAGCTATTCTGCCTCGTTTCTCATACTAAACGATCTCGAAACTCGCTTTTTATGCCTCCAATAAATTCCTTGTGAAAGTTTAGTCAAGTTAGGCTTTTGAATCACTCAATTTGACCTTATAATGAAGTGGTTTCAATATTTTCAAATAGTGTAGATATTTTTTTTTTTTAGTAGTGCATATTTTTAAATACGCCGTCAGTGGCAATTTCATAATTAATCTTAAAAAACTGGCAACCTGATTCTTAGTAAAATGACCATAGAATTCTCATACGATGTCCAAATTCGATGAATCTTTTTGCTACGGGTTCGTAATTACGATACAGATCTAATGCTTCAATGAAAAGAGAAATCGGGGCTCATTTTTTCAATATGATATCATTTATGCTTGAATAAACGACGCCGAAACATAAGAAAAACGAGCGCAACACAACCCAAACCTATCCGAAACTCATCGAGGCCCTCGGGACCTCAACTAATAATTCCAACAAGTCTCATATCACTATCCGAACTTAGTCAAACCTCCGGAACACCCAAAACAACACCAAAACACCAAATCAACCTCAAATTCAAGCCTAAGAACTTCTAAATTTTTAACTTTCGCCAATTCAAGCCTAATTCTACCACGGACCTCCAAATTACATTCCGGACACACTCCTAAGTCTAAAATCACCCAATGAGTTCGTTTATTCATAAGTCAACTTTTGGTTGACTTTTCTAACTTAACTTTCTAACTAAGAGACTAAGTGTCTCATTTCACTCCAAAACTACTCCGGACCCAAGCCTACCAACTCGATACAACTCAACACAGTTGAACAATACATAAAGAAGCACAAATGGGAGAAACGGGGCTATAACTCTCAGAACGACAGGCCGAATCGTTACATCCTCCCCCTCTTAAACAAATGTTCGTCCTAGAACGAGTCTAAAAACATACCTGGAGTCTCAATTAGGTGAAATCTTCAGCAATACCTTCTCGTCACATTCAAATCATATGAACTCATCTCGCGGTCACATCATACTCATCACGTATTTATCAAGCCACCATTTCCACTAATAGGGACACTACCGAACATATAAGTCTACAAGCACGCTCTCACACAATCAACACCTCAGTGCTCAAGCTACAGTCAAAATTCGGCCTCAAGTCCTCCAGACTGGCCCAACATCAACACACAAAAATCACGTCTCGCGCCTCATCCAGGGAATCACAAGCCGTCGATGCACAACTGATACCGGGCGCTCATGTGCACATACGAATGCGTGGAAGGAATTCAAAAAGTTATGCTTCAAAGAAATGCTACAAAAAAATTAAAGGGTAAATACAGCAACAACAAAAGTAAATGCAACTTCACAGCAATGTCACTCCTCTACTCTGCACTCGCACTCAACACTCAACACTCAATACACTCAACATTCTATGCTCCCTAGGGGTGTGTACAAACTCCGGAGGGGCTTCCAAAGCCCAAGCGCTAAGCACGGACAGCTCACGTTCCATAATATCAATACCTGGATCCGCGGTCAGCTCACGTGCTACGCGGACAATTCACGCGCTATGGTATCAATACCTGGACCCCCACGGTCAGCTCACGTGCTATGCGGACAGCTCACGCGCTATGGTATTAATATCCTCACCACCAGGCACTTGGCCTAACTCAGTCATGTACCTCTCCAGCCTCACAATGCACCACATATAAGGGGACACAACCCCCATCAAGTATCACAACATATCAGCAAAATAATAGAGACTTAGGTAAACGTATACAATAATTTTTATGACTGAGTACAAATAACGTGAGCATGAATAAATCCTAAACATTATCTCTAACATGAAGGCAAACAAGTTCAACAAGAAGTAAACACATAACCATAGATAATAACTATTAGGCCTTACGGGATAGACCAACTCTCAATCCCTCGCAGTGCACACCCACACGCCTGTCACCTAGTGTGGGTATCACTTCCACACAATCACATGATATCGAATCTCCGGGTTTATACCCTCAAAGCCAGAGTTAAAACTGTTACTTACCTTAACCGCATAAAAATCCTACTCCGGGATTCCCTCGTCTCTGCACTCGGTCTCCAAAAGCTCCAAATCTAACCAAAATCAGAATACTACTATCAACATAGGCTAAAGAATAGATTCCACAATAAAAACTACAAAATATACCAAAAATTTGAAATCGGTCAAAAACCCGGCCCCCGGATCCACGTCTAGAACCAGTCAAAATGAAAGAATAATAAATCTCGTCCTCTCCCGAGTCTAACCAGATAAAATTCGTCAAAATCGGACTCCGTTTAGTCCCTCAAATCCTCACTTAAAACTCTCCAAAACGCAAACCCTAACTCCCTCAATTTCGCTTTGAAATCATCAATCAAATACCAAAAACGAAGATGGATTCATGAAATATAACCAAAACCGAGTAGAGAACACTTACCCCAATCCCTATGGTGAAATTCACCTCCAAAATCGCCCAAATCTGAGCTCCCCAACTCAAAATATGACAGAATGAACAAACTCTTGTTTTATATATTTTTTTGCTAGCTATTCTGCCTCGTTTCTCATACTAAACGATCTCGAAACTCGCTTTTTATGCCTCCAATAAATTCCTTGTAAAATTCTAGTCAAATTAGGCTTTTGAATCACTCAATTTGACCTTATAATGAAGTGGTTTCAATATTTGCAAATAGTGCAGCTTTTTTTTTAATAGTGCAGATTTTTAGATACTCCGTCAGTGGCAATTTCATAATTAATCTGAAAAAATTTGCAACCTAATTCTTAGTAAAATGACCATAAAATTCTCATACGATGTCCAAATTCGATGAATCATTTTTCTACAGGTCCGTAATTACGATACAGATCTAATGCTTCAATTAAAAGAGAAATCGGGGCTCATTTGTTCAATATGATATCATTTATTCTTGAATAAACGACGCGAAACATAAGAAAAATGAGCGCAACACAGCCCAAACCTATCTGAAACTCATCGAGGCCCTCGAGACCTCAACTAATAATTCCAACAAGTCTCATATCACTACTCGAACTTAGTCAAACCTCCGGAACACCCAAAACAACACCAAAACACCAAATCAACCTCAAATTCAAGCCTAAGAACTTCTAAATTTTTAACTTTCGCCAATTCAAGCCTAATTCAACCACGGACCTCCAAATTACATTCCGGACACACTCCTAAGTCTAAAATCACCCAATGAGTTCGTTTATTCACAAGTCAACTTTCGGTTGACTTTTCTAACTTAACTTTCTAATTAAGAGACTAAGTGTCTCATTTCACTACAAAACTACTCCGGACCCAAGCCTACCAACTCGATACAACTCAACACAGTTGAACAATACATAAAGAAGCATAAATGGGAGAAATGGGGCTATAACTCTCAGAACGACAGGCCGAATCGTTACATCCTCCCCCTCTTAAACAAATGTTCGTCCTAGAACGAGCCTAAAAACATACCTGGAGTCTCAATTAGGTGAAATCTTCAGCAATACCTTCTCGTCACATTCAAATCATATGAACTCATCTCGCGGTCACATCATACTCATCACGTATTTATCAAGCCACCATTTCCACTAATAGGGACACTACCAAACATATAAGTCTACAAGCACGCTCTCACACAATCAACACCTCAGTGCTCAAGCTACAGTCAAAATCCGGCCTCAAGTCCTCCAGACTGGCCCAACATCAACACACGAAAATCACGTCTCGTGCCTCATCCAGGGAATCACAAGCCGTCGATGCACAACTGATTCCGGACGCTCATGTGCACATACGAATGCGTGGAATGAATTCAAAGAGTTACGCTTCCAGTGAATAAATATCGCACTATAAGAATTCAAGAATGTGAAGTTTTCCTAAAGGTTCTGCAGCCTCTCAAAGATAAGTACAGACATCTCCGTGTCGATCCGCAAGACTATACTAAACCCGCTCATGACTCGTGAGACCTATGTAACCTAGGCTCTGATACCAACTCTGTCACGACCCAAAATCTAACCATGTCCTGATGACGCCTATCGTGTTATAAGGCAAGCCTATTTTCTAAAATATTACTGCTAAATCGAGTATAAGAATTTAATAAATTATTTTTAACATTTGAATTTCACATAGCTAAATCAACTCTAAATATAACTAATATAAAATACGGAAACGAGTCTCAAACATCAGGGTGTCACTAAGTCATGAGCGTCTAAAACTATGAACTAAGATATATAAAATGTCTAACTGTCCAAAAGAAGAAATGAAAAAAGGAGTAACAAGGTCCTGCGGACGCTAGAAGCTACCTTGCAATCTCCACAGATAGCCGGCCTGAACTCAACGATCTCCACACTCTAACTCACTTGGATTTGCACATAAAGTGCAGGGTGTAGTATGAGTACAACCGACTCAATAGTAATAGAAATAACTAAGGAACTGAGCAGTACTGACGAGCTAAGCAAAAAAATTCAATTATTTCACTATCACAATTCAAAATAAATAGGTAAATTCCATTAAAAAAATCAATAGATGCTACAAAGAAATTAACAGGTAAATGCAGCAACAACAAAAGTAAATACAACCTCACAACAATGTCACTCCATCACTCAATACTCGCACTCAACACTCAACACTCAATACACTCAACATTCTGCACTCACTAGGGGTGTGTACAGACTCCGGAGGGGCTCCCAAAGCCCAAGCGCTAAGCACGGACAGCTCACGTGCCATAATATCAATACCTGGATCCGCAGTCAGCTCACGTGCTAAGCGGAAAATTCACGCGCTATGGTATCAATACCTGGACCCCCACGGTCAGCTCACGTGCTACGCGGACAGCTCACGCGCTATGGTATTAATATCCTCACAACCAGGCCCTCGGCCTAACTCAGTCATGTACCTCTCCAGACTCACAATGCACCACATATAAGGGGACACAACCCCCATCAAGTATCACAACATATCAGCAAAATAATAGAGATTTAGGTAAACATATACAATAATTTTTATGACTGAGTACAAATAAAGTGAGCATGATAAATCCTAAACATGATCTCTAACATGAAGGCAAACAAGTTCAACAACAAGTAAACACATAACCATAGATAATAGTTATTAGGCCTCACGGGATAGACCAAGTCTCAATCCATCGCGGTGCACACCCACACACCTGTAACCTAGCGTGGGTATCACTTCCACACAATCACATGATATCGAATCTCCGGGTTTATAACCTCAAAGCCAGAGTTAAAACTGTTACTTACCTTAACCGCGTAAAAATCCTACCCCGGGATGCCCTCGTCTCTGCACTCGGTCTCCAAAAGCTCCAAATCTAACCAAAATCAGAATACTAGAATCAACATAGGCTAAAGAATAGATTCCGCAATAAAAACTACAAAATATGCCAAAAATCTTAAATCAGTCAAAAACCCGATCCTGGGATCCACGTCTCGAACCAGTCAAAAATGCAAGAATAATAAATATCGTCCTCTCCGGAGTCTAACCATATAAAATTCGTCAAAATCGGACTCCGTTTGGTCCCTCAAATCCTCACTTAAAACTCTCCAAAACGCAAACCCTTACTCCCTCAATTTTGCTTTGAAATCATCAATCATATACAAAAACGAAAATGGATTCATGAAATATAACCAAAACCGAGTAGAGAACACTTACCCCAATCCTTATGGTGAAATTCACCTCCAAAATCGCCCAAATCCGAGCTCCCTAACTCAAAATATGACCGGATGAACAAACTCTTGTTTTATATATTTTCCTACTAGTTATTCTGCCTCGTTTCTCGTGCCAAATGATCCCTAAACTCGCTTTTTATGTCTCGAATGTATTCCTTGTGAAATTCTAGTCAAATTAGGCTTTTGAATCACTTAATTTGAACTTATAATGAAGTGATTTCAATATTTGCAAATAGTGCAGATTTTTAAATACGCCGTCAATAGCAATTTTGTAATTAATCTGAAAAATCTAGCAACCTAATTCTTAGTAAAATGACCATAAAATCCTCATAATATGTCCAAATTTGATGATTCTTTTTGCTACGGGTCCGTAATTACGATACAAATCAAATGCTTCAATCAAAAAAGAAATCGGAGCTCATTTATTCAATATGATATCATTTATGCTTGAAGAAACGGCGTCGAAACATAAGAAAAACGAGCGCAACACAACCCAAACCTATCTGAAACTCACCTGAGGCCCTCGGGACCTCAACCAATAATTCCAACAAGTCATATATCACTACCAACTTAGTCGAACCTCCGGAACACCTAAAACAACACCAAAACACCAAATCAATCTCGAATTCAAGCCTAAGAACTTCTAAATTTTCAACTTTCGCCAATTCAAGCATAATTCTACCACGGAGCTCCAAATTATATTTCGGACATACTTCTAAGTCTAAAATCACCCAATGAGTTCATTTATTCATAAGTCAATTTCCGGTTGACTTTTCTAACTTAACTTTCTAACTAAGAGACTAAGTGTCTCATTTCACTTCAAAACTACTCTGGACCCAAGCCTACCAACTCGATACAACTCAACACAACTGAACAGTACATAAAGAAGCTTAAATTGAGCAAACGGGGCTATAATTCTCAGAACGATAGGCCGGATTGTTACATGATCTTTTATTAAAATTGAGAATTTTTCGTCTAACTCAAATATTAAAGCAAATTCTAACAGAAATTATGAAGAAAAAAATTAATAGGAACTCACATCGGAGGTGCACCTTTTACGATTTCTGCTATTTTTTGTATAATTTTTTGTTTCTTCTAAGGTGCAAGTCTACTATTTTTAGTTTATGTTTTGTTATTTGGAGCAGTTTTTAGCAGTATATTAAAAGGAGTTTGGGGGCGAGGCGTATTAAAAATGCCCGAGATGATGGTGCGGAGAGAAAGTCCCAAGAGGCGTATGCCCGACAATTCTGGGCGTACGTCCGGGCTTTTGAGGCGCGTTTTTGTATAAAGTGAAGCGTAAGCCTAAGAGACTTTTCCAGATTAAAATAAAATTTGTTGAATAAGTCCTTCATATAATATCTAAATTCTCAAAAGTTGGCTTGTAATAACTCAAAAGTTTTAAAAAAGAACTGAAATGTATTAAATTTAAAAATCAAGACTTTTTTTATTGATTGAAGCCCTAATTTATGGTTTTTCCCAATTATTAATCTATCGCTAGTCTGCTAATATCTCCCAAAAGCAACGAATATTCAATTTTTTGTTTACAAATACAAAGAGAACTCCATTCTCTTTCATAGCAGCAAGTTCAAAGTTCAAATTGCAGGTTAGCCATCCTTTTTATTTCTCCATGTAGAAAACTTTATTCTTTTCGACTCAAGTTACTTCTGCATGTAAGCAGCGTATCATGGATTCTTTTGATTAGTTTTTTGTGGAGATGGAACACATCTATATATATATTTCACATATTTATAGTTTTCTTCGGTTTTTATGAATTTTACGTATTTATAAATATTTACTGTAATTATATTATTTTATAAATTATTAAAAATTAAATACCCATAAGGCTCACGCCCCCGTGCCTCGGGGTTTATCTTACGCCCACGCCTTTTAAAACACTGGTTTTTAGTGTTGCAATTGCTAGGATTTTACGCGAACTTTTCTGGTGTTTCTCGTCAAATCATTTTTTCCGTCATTGCATCGAATCTAATAGTAGAATTTGCTAGGATGAAAACCAAAAGTACTCACATTTAGTAAACTTAAATAACCAAAATATTCAAAAGTATATTTAAGAAACTATTTTAATCCTGCCCCAAACATAATTTAGGTCTGAACATAAGTTTGAAATTCTTTTTCAACGTGCAAGATATTTTTATTTTTTTTGTTTATACCTTCCTGATTGGGGGTTTTGGGGGGGAGGCTAGGATTGGTTAAATCTTTAATGTATGGTCTTTCTCAATTATTTATCTTGTCCGTTAGTATGGTAATATCTTCCAAAAATAACAAATATTTAACTTTTTTTTTACTAATACAAGGAGAACTCCATTCTCTCCTTCATAGCAGCAAGTTCAAAGTTCAAATTGCAGGTTAGCCATCCTTTTTATTTCTCCATGTAGAAAACTTTATTCTTTTCGACTCAAGTTACCTGTGCTTGTATGTAGCGTATAATAGATTGTTTTGATTAGTTTTTTGTGGAGATGGAACACGTCTACATATATATTTCACATATTTATGATTTTCTTTGATTTTTATACAATTTTACCTATTTATAAATATTTAATGTAATTATATTATTTTATAAAATATTAAAAATTAAATACCCATAGGGCTTACGCCCCCGTGCCTCGGGACTTACGCCTTGCTGAGGCATATATAAAATGCCTTGTTTTAAGCCAACGTCTTTTAAAACATTGGCTTTTAGTGTTGCAATTGCTAGTATTTTTACGCGATTTTTCTGGTGTTTCTCGTCAAATCATTTTACGCCGTTGCATTGAATCTAATAACAGAATTTGCTACGATGAAAACCAAAAGTACTCACATTTANGGTTTTGGGAGGGGGGGGGGGGATAGGGCCTAGGATTGGTTAATATAAACATAATTGTTTTATTGTTTATTTATTAAATTAATAATCCCCAACTACAACCATTAATCATCACTCACCATCCTTTTTCCTATTCCTAGCTCCTTTACTTCAGTTTCTCTAATCCAAAACCAGAGAACAATTAATCTTATCTGCAGCAACTTTCTTAATGCAAGGTGAGATTCTTCTTAGGCTTCATTTCTGTGGTTATGTCTATGTATGGTTCATTTTTGAAAAATTAAAATCTTTTCAATCTGAAGCTAATTACGCGCAAAAGAAAGCTTTGTGACCTATTTCTTGTGTCCTTTTTTGGTTTTTTTTTAAATTTATTGTGATGATGTTTATGCTTTGCTAATGATTTTTTTTCCAAGAAATCCCCACCCGATCTAGAGAGGTAACTTGAATTTTATCAGTATGAGTCATGAGTATGAAACATTGGCCTCAGATGTCCATATAATGTGACGAGCATAAATACTTTTTATAATTTCTAGTAGCTTTGAATATGTTTTATTAGGAATTAGAGTATTATGCGAGTTTTTTTTTTTCAAATCATACAAATTTAAAAACTGATTATTTTGATCTATTAGAATTTATAAATGAAGAGTTGGCCCTATAGTTCTTGAAAATAAAATTATAATTGACAACTAAAGTTCGAGCAGGTCTGTGATATATTTATAGACTTATTGGTGTAGTTGGATGGGGTCCCAATGGGCCCGGGTGTGTTTCGGACCACCCGGAGCCAAGTTAAAGAAAACAGATTTTCCAGTTCTGGTTTCCTTTTTCGCGTTCGCGTAAGCCCTCTCGCGTTCGTGAAGAAGGATTTGGGCAATGGGACAATTAGCCCTTCGCGTTCGCGAAGGCCCCCATTCGTTCACGTAGAAGGAAGGGACCTGTGGGGGGGGTCAGTGTCATTGCTCTTCGCGTTTGCGAAGGTGCGCCCTCGCGTTCGCGTAGGGCAGGGCTAGTTAGCCTACGCGTTCGCGAGGCCCTGGTCGGGTTCGCGTAGGTAAAGACTACCTAGGCCTGGGCCGTTTGCCTTCGCGAATGTGAGGCTTGTTCCGCGTTCGCGAAGAATATGACAGTTGGGCAGAGAGTTTTAAAAATCGGGACTAAGTCATTTTTGGGTTCATTTATTGCACTCTTGGGCGATTTTGGAGCTTCAGAAAGGGGGATTTCAACCTAGCTATTGAGGGTAAGTAAGTTCTACCTAATGTGAGTTTAATACATAGATTATGAGTAGATTTTAACATGTAAATTTGTGAAAAATATGGGTTTAGATGAAAAATCTAGGTTTTGATAAAAATGAGATTTTACCACGAAAATGGTTATGGAATTCAGTGAAAATCATATATTTGAGTTCATGAGGTTATGGGTAACAACTTTCTTTGAAATTTTCGAAATCCGGGCAGCCCGGGGTGAATTTAGGAATTATTCAATAGGGTTGGGAAATCACTTTAATAGTTAGGATTTGAACTTTTGGACATGTATTGATTATTTTATATAACATTTGACTTGCTGCGAGTCGTTTGGAACCAAATTGAGAGTTTAAAGCACATTTTTTGTCCGGAAAGTAAGCCTTGAGACGGGGTAAATCTCTTTTCTAACCTTGTAAGAGAGAATTAACCCCATAGGTGAATTGATTTAATATGTTCTCCTCTGGGGCTACGTGCACACAAGGTGGTGAGAGCCCGTACGTAGCTACTAATTATGCTCATGTCCGGGTAGTGTAGGATCCAAATCATGTAATACTTGTGATATTTGCACCTTACTTGCTAATGTAAATGCTTAAATCATATCGAAACTTGATAAAGGAATTGTAAAAGGTCGAATTTCATTTACTTGAGTTTTGGACGGGTTACTTGACCGTTAATGAGAATTGATGTTTCCTTGAATATTAGCCTCTTAAAAATCTTTGAATCGGTTATTTATACAATATTTTCCCCTCTTGTGGAGCGGGCCGAACGCCACGGTAATATAAGAGATGCATCTGTGGTTCGTGTCGTTCGACCCTCGGCAGTGCATAGTTTATTTATTTGTATGTTGGATCGGGCCATACGACCTCGGCAGAATTTGTGCGTAATAATTCTTAAAACTCAACGATAATTGAGATTGTCGCATTGGCTTGAGAGATTAACTTATTAAATGATGGAAATTACTTGGGACTTACTATTAGTGAAAGAATTGTTCATTTATTTTTGTTATTGCGTTTTCAGTTGTATTTATATAGTCCATGCTTAGTTATAATTTCATTATTTTATTGTTAGCCTATACTAAGTGTCGGAGTCGACCCCTCGTCACTACTTCTTCGAGGTTAGACTGGATACTTACTGGGTACATGTTGTTTATGTACTCACGCTACACTTATGCACTAATAGTGCAGAATCTGAGGCAAGTGCATCTGGATATCAGTCCGGCGCGCGTCCTTGATTACTACGAGACTTAGCGGTGAGCTGCCTTCTGAGCCCATACTGCAGCAGCCGAAGTCTTTCTTTTGCTTTATTTTATGTCTATCTCATTTCAGACAGTAGTGTAGTACTCTTTTGTATAATCTACTAGTAACTCATATGCTTGTGATACCTTGGAGATTTATGCTAGTAGACACTTGTTGGTTTTTGAGTAATTATTTAATTCCATTATTTTTAAAATTGTTTATTTTCTCATTTTACTAGCTTTTTTACTTCTTGATTTCGGAATAATTAAAAATCAATTATTTCAAATTTCTAAGAAAAAAGATCACAGAGTTAGTTCACTATTGGTTTGCCTAGCGATAACATTGGGCGCCATCAAGGCCTATAGGAAAAATTGGGTCGTGGCAAGACTCATCTCCTGTTGTTCTTGAATCTGCAATGGTTAGAAGTGTGGCTAGGTTTCCCGCAATAAAACTAGCAATGTTTTCATCTTGTTCTCTTCCTTAATCTTCTTCCTCATTTTCTGGTCCAGCCACATTTACTTTGAATGCAACTGTGTTCTTCTTTTCTTGTTGAATCTGCCTGTCTAAGTGTGTTTTCTCAAATGCAATTAGATCACCTCTAAATTCATCATAGGATATGTTGTCAATATCCTGACATTCCAAGGCAATGATTTTGGGTTGCCGGATCGTAGGAAGACTTCTCGAAATTTTTTGACCTGTTCTCTGCTTTTGACTGGTCTACTAAATGATTTTAAGTCTCCAAGGATTTTGCTGAACCTAGTAAATATTTCCTCTACTGATTCTTCATCCTTCATTTGAAATAATTCATAGTCTCAAACTACGAGATTGATCCTTGTTTCTTTCACTTTGTTGGTTCCATCATATGTGACCCCAAATTTGTCCAACATCTCCTTTGCAGTTTCACAACTTGATATTTTTTCATGTTCTTCTCCACTGATAGGATTGTACAGTACATTTTTGCCTTAGCATTCACTGTTATGACAACTAATTGTTCTTCAGTGTAATCATCTAAATCAAGAGTATCATATGATACTATCACTTGACCAATGTCATCTTTATTTGGCAGGATTGGAAGATTTTTCTTTTTGATCATGCGCCAAACTTTGATGCCGTATGACATAGTGTAGGTTTCCATGCGTACTTTCCAGTGAGAAAAGTGCTGGCCATTGAAGTATGGAGGACGTACCTGAGAAGTTCCTTCTTAGAATAGCACTCCAACTGCTGTGTTTGATCCCATAATCTTTTCCTCACTTGTTGTTAAGCAAAGTTCGTGAGCCTAGCTCTGATACCAATTGAAAGTACAAGAGGGGGGGGGGGG
>ML394240.1:0-12531 GCA_005239525.1 Nicotiana knightiana | reverse complement strand
AAAGTACAAGGGGGGGGGGGGGTGAATTGTAACTGATTTAAAAATCTTAGTTCACTAAATATAATTTTAGTCGACTAGACTTTGCACTACGAATGATCTCAGTGAAAATAAACCAAATGAACATAAAGGTAAAGAAGACACATCAATTTTTATACTGCTTGAGTACCGGTGTGGTATCTACGTCCAGTTCCTTTGGGTCACAAGGGTTTTCTTAGATCTTTGATAAAAGTTTACAACGGTGATGGTTTTAGTACGTTCATCACCAACGATATACAACAATAGTAATTCTTTCTAATGTTGCCACAACTCTCGTTTTGTGTTCCAACTCTTCCTATCTTTTGTGACATTTGTATTTGAATTAAATTTGAAAAATAATTAAACATGAATATTTTATTTTATTTTTAATGAAAAACTTTTCTAGCCCCTCAAATATTATGGCATGTGCAAAATCACAAGTTTCAAAAGTCTTCCTTTCCTTCTTTCTTAAATTTCGTATCCATTTAAACTAAATTAAAGCAAATGGATAATATTAACCTAAGTCTTTAAAGCTTTGTTTGCATTGATGTGATTATACTCATAAAATGCGTACTTTAAGACTAGTTAAAAAAAATCAAAATTATATACTGCCTCCTTTGTTTATTAAAGTTAAAAATTAAACGTAGCATGCGTCAAAAGTTTATTAAAGTTAAAAAAGTGCACACACTTTTTGTCGGATCGAGAATACAAATTCCTTAAAAACTTTGATGAACAAATATTAGAGAAAATAACAATAAATTTCCCTTATTGGGGTATGTGTAAACTGTAAAATCCTTAACATACTTTTGAGCAGTCATGATCCTCTATTAAAATTGAGAATTTTTCCTCTAACTCAAATATTAAAGCAAATTCTAACAGAAATTATGAAAGAAAAAAATTAATAGGAACTCACATCGGAGGTGCACCTTTTTACGATTTCTGCTATATTTTGTTTTTTTTAAGGTGCAATTCTACTATTTTTAGTTTTTTTTTTTTTGGTATTTGGAGCAGTTTTTAACAGTGTATTAAAAGTCGTTTCGGGCCGAGCTCTGGGGCGAGGCGCACCAAAAATGCTCCGAGGCGATGGTACAGGGCGAAAGTCTCAAGAGGCATATGACCGGGCGTTTGAGGCGCGTTTTTGTAGTGAGTCGTAAGCCCCAGAGACTTTTTCAGATTAAAGCAAAATTTGTTGAATAAGTCCTTTATATAATACCCAAATTCTCAAAAGTCAGCTTGTAATAACTCAAAAGTTTTAAAAAGGAACTGGAATGTATGAAATTTAAAAGTCAAGACCTTTTTTATTGATTTGAATCCCTAATTTATGGTTTTTCCCAATTATTTATCTTGTCAGCTAGTCTGCTAATATCTCCTAAAAATGAATATTTTTTTTTACTAATACAAAGAGAACTCCATTCCCCTTCATAGCAGCAAGTTCAAAGTTCAAATTACAGTTTAGTCGTCCTTTTTGTTTATCTATGTAGAAAACTTTATTCTTTTCGACTCAAGTTACATGTGCTTGTAAGTAGCGTATAATAGATTGTTTTGACTAGCTTTGTGGAGATGGAACACATCTATATATATATATTTCACATATTTATGGTTTTCTTCGATTTTTATGCAATTTTACCTATTTATAAATATTTACTGTAATTATATTATTTTATAAAATATTAAAAATTAAATACTCATGGGACTTACGCCCCCGTACCTCGAGACTTACGTCTTGCTGAAGCATATCTAAACTGCATTATTTTACGTCCACGCCTTTTAAAACATTGGTTTTTAGTGTTGCAATTGCTGGAATTTTTACGCGATTTTTCTGGTCTCGTCAAATCATTTTTTCCGCCATTGCATTGAATCTAATAGCAGAATTTGCTATGATGAAAACCAAAAGTACTCACTTTCAGTAAACTTAAATAAACAAAATATTCAGAAGTATATTTAAGAGACTATTTTAATCCTGCCCCAAACATAAGTTAGGTCTGAACATAAGTTTGAAATTCTTTTTCAACGTGCAGGATATTTTTATTTTTTTTGCTTATAGCCACCTTCCTGATGTGTGTGTGTGTGGGGGGGGGGGGTTAGGCTAGGATTGATTAATATAAACATAATACTATGTTTATTTATTAAATTTAATAATCCCAACTACAACTATGAATCATCACTCGTCAAAATGCGATTACACCATCTTCTTTCCTATTCCTAGCTCCTTTACTTCAGTTTCTCTAATCCAAAACAATTAATTCAAAAAACCACAGAAGAATTAATCTTATCTGCAGCAACTTTCTTAGTGCAAGGTGAGATTCTCTTATTTTTGAAAAATCAAAATCTTTTTTAGTCTGAAGCTTTGAGACCTATTTCTTGAGTCTATTTTTTTTCTCTCTAATTTATTGTAATGACTTTTTATTTGTGATGATGTTTCTGGTTCGCTGTTTATACTTTGCTAATGATTTTCTTTCTAGACAGGAACCTCGGTTATGCATGTATGTTCATGACTCCGGAGTTCTGGTGGAGATTTCCAAATATTGAACAACTCAAGTTCCACATTGTTGAACCTAAATATCATGACTTGTCCAACACAAAATTTGATATGCCAAATCTTGAACAACTCCCACTTCAATCTCTCGAAGTGGGCTTCTCAGACATGAATCACTATGGAGTTGGAAGGGGCTGCCGTCTTGTTTTCCCCTCAAATCTAAAGGATTTGTCCATTCATAGCATTTTCCTAACAGAAAAAGTTGTTTCAAATATTGCAAGACTGCGAAATCTTGAGAGACTCAAACTACGTCGAATACAATTCAAGGATGAAGATATCAGATGTTGGGATGTAGGTGATTACAAGCTCCCAGCACTCAAATATTTGAACTTAAGGGGTGTTTATATGACCGAATGGCGCTCCTCAGAGGCATCCTTCCCCGTGCTTGAGAAACTGGTTATACGTCGTTGTGAGAAGCTTCAACAGATCCCGTCTAGCTTCGCTGATATCCAAACACTGAAGTTGATCAGATTGAGTGGCTGCATGAAGTCACTTGAGGATTCAGCTCTGAACATTAAAAAAGAAGCAGAAGATATCACAGGATGTGACTCTCTCCAAGTTCAAGTTGATTTTAAAAATGTGCGTCATGGAAGAAAAGATCATGATTTACGCATATTTAAAAATTATGTTTTTAAAAATTTTAAATTTTGCTTATTCTGAAGTAATTTCTTTTTATGATGTGTATATGAAGAGAATAGCCGGTTTTGTTTGATTAGTCTATTCATAAAATGATTTTGAGCGTGGACTTATTAGAAAAGGACATTTAAAGCTTCAGCAACCATCATACACAAAGACTGACATACCAAAAAAAGGCAGTCTGGTGCATAAAGTTTCTGCATTCATAACTTATGATTATACTTTTCAAAAATCAAATAATTTAGAATAATTGACTCAACCTAGACAACTAAAGAATTTCAACAGCTCCGTCTTCAAGAACAAGTTCTCTAATTGAACAGCTTGAATCTCCAAGAGCACCCTTTCTGATGAGATTGCTATCCTTCGAATAAGTTGCTTGATTAGCGTTAGCAGTAAAATGTCTCTTTATATATGTGTGAGGTTGACCGAAAATCTTCTCCAATTAAAACTTAAGAAAAACCTCTCCTATTTTGATTTGGTTTCCTTACCTGTTTCCAACTCCTCAACCTTTTCTTTCCATGCAAGTTTTCCTTATATGTAAAATCATTTTTGAACACAAATTCTTCCAGCTAATGTTTTTCTTGTAGAGCATGAACAGTTCTTTTTGAGGAATTCAGCTAATGTTAGTCCAAGTGCTTAAAAAGCCAGGTTTACTAATCAGCCCAGTATATTATCATATTTTATACTAAAAATAGGAAGCTCCTAACTTTAAAGTTGAATTACGATAATATCCTTTAACATTTGAGTTACTATTTTCTCCTTGAAAAAAAAACACCCTTTAATTAAATAATATTTAAATTAGATTAGAAGTTAGCCAACATCTATATTATATTAAAAGCACGAAGGACCTTAGCGAAATGTCATTCGCTTTTTTTATTCTTTAAAAATAGAGTTTACATTGGATAAAATAGTAATTTAGTTATTTTTCTAATATATAGGAATACTCATTTAATTATTTTTCTTATATGAAGGAATACTCATTAAACTATTTTTCTATTTAGGACTACAAAATCAACTAAATTTTATATATTACATTCTTTCTTATTTGGATTATGTAGAAAAATTTAATATTTAGAACTTCAAAAATATTAACGTTTTTTTATATACATTTTAATACTTAAATTATATAAATGGTAAGAAAAGGAAAGAATTAAAAATACTAACCAAATAGGACGTAAGCACTTGGTATTTAGAAGTTTATCCTTTTGGACAGATACCAAAAATTCCATAAAAAATAAAAGAGGATGTACGACATTCTTGGAAGATGACAAAGTTACTTTTTTTATGTTTTGATTTAGGTGAAACTCTTTTCTATACTAAATTACTTTAAAATATACATAACTATTTTTCACTCATTTGATTTTCTTACAATTTGACAAAAGAATTTTTACTCGATAGAATATAATTATAATCAAATATTTAAAATTTTGTATGATTTAATATTAAGAATTTAAATCAATAAGATATAATTTATATCTTTTATTGCTGAAAATAAATAATTACGTATTTGGAATAGCTAATTAGTAAAAAATATTAATTTCATTATTTTTCAAATTCATCATACAAGTAAAACTATCTTCAGGTTGACAAAAATATTGGCTTAAATAGATATATTTCAATAAAAAAGACCACCGATGATGAAAGAAATTAGAAAATAAAGTCGAATCAATTGTAATATAATATTAAAAATTAACTTGGTTAAAATTCAAAATAGAATAAATAAGAATGAAATAATAAATATTCAATATAAGTTGACATTTATTATTATTTTTATTTTTCATCAATTCCAATAAATGACCCTCTATAGTTTTTTATAGGAAATTTTACCTCCTATAGAAAAGCTTTACACCTTATTTATTATAAATAAATATTCTTTTAAAATATTATTTTCTATAGCTATCTTTTAGGTTTTATAGCAAAATATGTATTTATGGTCAATTTCTATTGTTTAGCCATTAAATATGCTGGGTAATATTTTTCTCTCTCCTACTTTTTGTATACAACTTAACCGCAATCTCTCTCCACTCTCTCTCTCTCTCAACGCCAGTCTCTTCTCCATGAATACAACCACGATTCTCCACTGATTCATCTCCATTGTCTCACAAAATTTTCAAATTGTTTTGCTCCAAAAAGTTGTGGTAAGTGTTAAAGTTGATAGATTTTCGCTGATATCGGAATTGAATTGAAAAGACAAGACAAAATGAAACAGAAAAAAAATCAAGGAGAAACAATGATCCGGAGAAATACAAGTACAGATCTCAAAATTTTCAAAGCATGAATGTGAGATTCACTACCTGGACGACCCAGAGGGCGCCGGTACCGGCTGCGACGCCCCACATGGCGGCGGCCCGGATATCGGTGGATTGGGGACGGAGTTTGGGGCTGAGGAACTTGAAGAGTTTGCTATCTTTATTTTCATTGTATTCAATGTATCTCGTTGTATTCCATGTATTTCATTGTATTCACTGTCTTTAGTTTTTTCTATTTTTTCAATATATTCACTATATTTAACTGTATTCAAGTTAATTATATAATTTCAAAGCTTCACTTTGTTTCACTGTTTTATCCAGCAGTATATATTCAACAATATGTATTCAATGTATCGTAGAATGTATTCATACGTTTTTTTGTAATTAATATAACATATGTATTTAGATGTATATATGTATTCACATGTATCTGCAGTATGTATTCCTATGTTTTTGCACTATAGATGATCTGCTATACTTCATGTATTCAATGTATTGTGTGTATTTAAGTGTATTCAATGTAAAATTATAACTTCAATATATAAATCTATTTGTAAAGATACCACTAAAAAATATTTTAGTAAATATACCACTAAAAAAAGAAAGGATGGATTGCATCTCTAAAGATTGCTCTATTTTTGGGGTGTTTTTTGGCTGAGAATCTTTGCTATAACTGAAAATACAAATTTTACGTGTTATAATTGAGTTTGTTGAGTTATATTAGGAGTCTATCGCGTTAATTGATTCACCTACCGTATTTAAACAACTGAAAACCTTTTTTTTCGCAGATTTCCGTTATTGTATTCACGAATACAGCTCGCGAATACATATGAATACAGTCTATGTTTAGCCGAACTTCTTTGTTTTCCGCTGAATTTTGCTACTGTATTCATCGAATACACTCTATAACAAGTGAAAACATAGCTATAGGAAGTAATTAAGTAAATGGTAGCTATAGCAAGTTAATAGCCACTAAACAACAGTCATTTCTTAAAATTGCTCTTTTTTATACGTAATAAGTTATTGGTTGTAAAATACACATTCAGTATTAGTCGTTTTAGACCTTACATTGTTACTTAATTATTCATTTTTTTTCTATAAATTATATGACCTAGCTATTCATTCCAATAGCTCTAAAAGAAATATACAATTTTTTTAATTAGTTTTAATTTGATAACTGTTCGAAGAATTATAATAAAAATATATAACAATTTTGATCATGTTAGATTTAATATTTTGTCATAGCAATGAATACAATATTTGTAAGCTTTCCCCAAAAGATATGCCCTTCAAATTAATATAAAATATATGTGCTCAAAATTTTTACGTGTGAACCAGTATCTTCTAAAAACTATATGACGACCCTCTATATTCCAAATCTCTAAAAAAAATAGAATTATTTTTATTGATGGCCTTTTGAAGAATCATAATAAAAAAATATAATAGATATCAAAATTTAATTACCAAAAACAGATATATCAATCATTTTAGATTCAATATCATGTTATAGGAATTACTACAATTTTCATAAGACTTTTTCAAAAGATATGCCCTTCAAATTAAAAAGAAATACGTGTTCTCCAATCAAGATGTGTATCGATAATTTTACCTTTTAAAAATAAATTTTAGAATTGTTATAAAACTAATTATTTTCAAATATAACAACAAATGGAGTTAATCTATATTAAAATTATTTAAATATATTTCCACTTGAATAATGATATATCGAAACTAAATATACTCTTTCAAATATAATTCATAGTCATTCTCCAATGTATTTTACTACCTTGCTTTAATATTCTTTTTGAATGTCTTTTCTCATTTTCAGTGCACTTTGATTTTGTGTTCATCTGAAATTCATGGATTATTAGTTGTTTGCTATATGTGTGAAGTTCTATCCACTATTTATATTTTCAATGACTATGTGTACTTCTGAAACTGAAAAGGAAGCATGCTAATTTTATTTATTACAAAAATAACATACATTTTAAGTTGAATTATTAACTGATGATTGAGGATTTCTATGAGATATTTTTTTTAATTGAGTTGGTTATATGTGTAATGTCAATATTAATGAATATTGTCAGGAACTTATACTTTTATTTCATAACTCAAACACTCTTGAGTTAAGATACACGCGCGATGCGCGTTCCTTGAACGATTTTTTAATTATATTGAACGTAAAATTCTTATTGGATAAAAATTACAATTACAATTAAATATTTAAAACTTGGGATGAGCTATTATTAAGATTTGAATCAACAACAAAAAAATCTCTTTAACATTAACAACAACCCTAATGGACCAAAAAAGTCTTTGCTTTAACTAATTTGCGAAAAAATCCAAATCATTCTTTTCAAAATTTATAATAAAATAGATTAGGATATAATAGTAAGAGCCAAACTGTTAAAAACACAAACTTAAAAATAATAAGAATGAAACATTAGAATACAAAATATATTATAAGTTAGTTGTCACTAATTAAGTTTCTTTCTGATATTTATTCAAATAAATGACAACTCCTTATACTTTTTTCTGTACAAAGTTACTTATTTTAAAATATTAACTTAATGTAGATATTTTAAAACTTACGCTGATTTACATATTTTTCACATATATATATTTTACTGATTGACGCGATGCACGTACACTAAAGCTAGTATATACAATAAACATGATAGTGAGTGATGATCATTATTATGATACATATTGTGCAAGAAGAAGCAAACTCTTGCATGCGCTTTTTTACCCTTCTGACATGAAAAAGAAAAACATTGTTTTTCGTTATATCTCAGCATGCTAATCAGGGGCAGATCTATGTATGTAATTGAGGGTGGCACGCCACTCGATCGCTCCGATAAAATTTTGTATACATACTAGTATTTTTCACAAAATCACGTACATAACAAACAAATGGCGCTCCTAGTCACAAAATGACTGAAGGTGCCATGGTTTAATTGTTGAACTCCCATACGCAGCATTCAGGATTGAGACTCTTTTGATGTTTTAGTTTATTCCTCTTTTTCCTTTTCCTTATTTTTCTATGCTCTTTTTGTATATTTCTCTTATTTTCTTCATCTTTGTTTATCACTTTTTTTGTACACTTACAATTTTATTATTTATTTACATTGCATATTTGCTTCCTTTATTATTTTTTGGATCTTCAAATTTTATTTAGATGTAATTTAATCATTTTTTATTTTTATCCATCTAATATTATTTTATTAATTATAGAAAATTTTTATAGTCGACATAATATAATATTAATCAGCCACATGTAGTTAAATGGGCGTATCACATATTCGTTTATGCATAAAAAATCTTTTAAATTGGATTGAATAAATTCAAAACGGATCGAATCGAATCGAATCGAATTAAAATCGACAGAATGTTTCTAATTAAATTTTCTTCACTAGTGGTTGGTTTGCATTAAAATAGTGGCACTCGTAGCCATCAAATCCTGGATCCGTCTATGATACTAACATACATATATTAAATGTTGAATCCCCTTAAATTCTCTGTAAGTTTACTTTTCCCCTTAGTGAAATTCTTGACTCCAACACTGATTACAGATATAGCTTCTGATGGCGAAGAAGCAGAGGCAGAATAGGCCTATTCCTTATTGGACCGAAAACACCACCCAAAGACGGAGCTAGGATTTTAACCTTATGGATTCGGGATTATAATCCTTTTAAGTTATTGGGTTCAAAATCAATAATTTGTACAAATTCATTCTTTTTCTTAATACAAATATAAAGTTTGAACAAAAACTACTGGGTTCGACCGAACCCAACCAATGTTGTGGCTCCGCCCCGACACCAGAACGCAAAGAATAGGCACTCGGAAGCATACCGTGTTTGTTTTACCAAAAAAGTGTTAACCTTTTCTTAAAATGAATTAATAGAAAGATGGGGGTAAATCCTAAACAAAGATAATTAACTCTATATCGAAGAACATTAAGTAGGAAAAATCGGGAATGGTTAGATTTATGAACCCGTCGAGATGATAAAAGATGTCAAGTGAAGATAATGGGTTTACATTCTCAATGTTGTTATTCTACAATACGTTATAAAGAAGAACGAGAAAGTGTCCCGTTTGACAGCTATGGACTATCTCTTTATTGATTTCATGATGGAGATTGCAAAGGTTTGAAACAATGTTTTGAACCTTCTCTTGGGTTTCCCTTGGATTCCCTTCAGAGAAGGTTCTTCAAGAAGAAGAAAAAAGAGAAGTCCCCCCGTTCTCATTCTCTCATCCTGTATATATACTAGATGTTCCCCCTGGCCTAGCGATCCTTAGCCAGGGTGCTTTATTCTGCTATTTATATTTTAGGTCGGCCTCCCTAGACACCTTGGCGTGAGCCTAGCCATAAAGGCTTTCTGATGGTTTGATCTCGTCCATGGCCGAGATGCTCGTCGTTACGGTGTCTTGCTTGCATCATCACGGCTTAATCACCTTCTTGTCATTCCCTTATGATGCCTTCCTTACGTGGTCAGATTTCGACCCATACAGTTAGTCCCTCCGCCTATTGGGGTTGCCTTTGGGCGAGCACGATGGGCGGACCTCGTCAATTTGAGTACTTTGAGAAATCTAAACGTTTTTGTTGACGGGCGAGCACCTCTTAGCAAGGTGATGATGTGACGTTTTTAAGGCTTCGTCAGACCGGTGTGCCCGTTGAAATGACATTAAGTTCGTCAAGTGTCATTATGGCACACGTTCATTGTATTATGCATCGTTTCATGTGCCTCTCCCGTTATTTTTAAAAAAAGGCGGCGCTTCATTTCTCGAACCGGTATATTTATGTGTCTATAAATAAGAGAGTTTCTCATCCGAATGTAGTGTTTCCCAAATCATTCACAAGTATATCCTAAAAGTGTTTTCTCTTTTCACCCAGTTCTTCATATTTTTTTCTTCTTCGCCGGAAATCCCTGTGGTTGTTACCCTTCTTTCCTTACGTTCACGATCTGTATAATCACTTAATGTGATGGCATATACTTCTTTTAACCCTGACCGAGTCGCTGGTGCTCTGATGCCGGAAACTGTCGTGCCTCCCCTCGAAGAGGGAGCGAGTTTGGTGGAGGAAGAGAGTCTTCCGATGGTGGATGAGGTGGTTCCCCGCCCGGGGAAGCCAAGGAGTGACTTTAATAATGCTGCCGAAGATGAGCCTGAGCCCGTGCTTTCTACGATGAATGTCGTGACGCTCGTAGCATTCAAAGTCAAATGGAGAATCCCTGAGCATATCGAACTTGTTCCGGCGGGAGACGATATAGTGCACATACACCGCCCAGGGTACTGCGCTTTGTACGCGTACCCTTTTATTATTGGGTACACACTTCCCCTTCCCTCACTGGCGGCGGACTTTTGCCGCTTCTACGAGGTATGCACGGCTCAAATCACCCGGTACATATACAAACTCTTCTTGATGTTCATCAAGTATGCGGAGTTAGTCGATTGTGGGGTTTCGCTTCAATACTTGCTGCATCTCTTCGTCCCCAGCTTTCATAGGGGTACCATGTTACATCTTCTCACCGAGGTACTAAGAGCCTAGTGATGGGAATGGATGACAAAACCAATCGCCTCTTCTGGGAGAGTTTCTTCTACGTCCGCACGAAAAACGTGGTGTCTAACCCCGCCGGGTTCCCCCAGACGTGGAATTTTGCTCATAGGTCTTTCTTCCCTTTCCTTTTTCACTATGTTGATCGGTCGTTTTCATCTAGTTATCTCATTGATCGATTGTTTTTCTTGTGTTGTTGCAACCGAGAGGTTACCCGCTCTGCAAGTTAAAGATATTCGCAGGTGGGTGAGCTCGGTTCTGCCTCATACTGTGAGAATTCGCGCCTGGCCACATTTTGCACGAGAGGTTTGGGCGTAAAATTTCTGCCGGTAAGTCGCCTCGTCTTGGACTTAGTCATTTTACCCTTCGCCCTATATTTTCATTTGCCTCATATTTTCTTTCGTGTGTGTCCTGTTGACAGGTCGGAGATGGGCGAGAAGAGTGAGGGCTCCCGCTCTTGTTTTTCGTCAACCGACTTCCTCTGCTAGGCCCGTACTTGGGGAAGCTGCTAATGTGAGTTCTCAAAATCGGGCTATTTCGCAGATTGAGTCTGCGTCCAGATCTAGTCGTACCGGGGTTTCCCCTCGGTCGGACTCTTCGACCTACACGGTTCGTTCAGCGGGTGAACCCTCTCGTTGGGTTGGTGAAGAGCCCCGTCAAAGAGGCGGAGGATAACGTCGGAGGGGAAGTCTTTGATTGACGCGCCCTCGAGGGTTGATCCCGTCTCGGTGGCGCATGAAATCGGGGGAGATGTCGTCCTAGGAGTTGAAGCGATGCCCGGTTCGGGCACGAAAGGGGCCGTTGTGACATCAGGGAAGAGTTCAGCGGCTGCCACAATTATTCTGAGTGGACCCTCAACATCTTAGCAGGCTCGCACCTATTCTCTGGCCGGCGAGAAGTTGAAGGGAGTAGTGGTGGACGACTATGAGTCCGATTCGAACATCGACCCTGAGGATATGAGAGAGTTCAAAGAAGAATTTACCAGGGTCGGTGTGACATCGGATGGTCCTTCCCGTGTGCTCGAAATCCCGTCGGACCTTAACCTGTTGGAGGATACGGTGGATTTGGTGCCGCAATTTGACCTTCTATGCTCCGCCACCGAAATCAGGTCTCTTCGGGAGATTAGCGACTCTGGTCTGTCACGCGGTGTGGCTGGGATGGCCTTGAGGGTGAGTTTCCTGTCTTTTCTTTCTTTGTTTTGTGTTATTTGTTTTCGCTGATCCTTTCTCATTTTGTTTCCTTAGACTTACATGTTGGAGATTGAAAGCGCTCGTCAGGCCGAGACGCGGGCCGAAGTCTTTTTGAAGATGGCCGCTAAATACCGCCGGTATCGCGATAGGTTCCGAGAGATGCACATGCGCCTTAGATCGGGTGGTGATGCTTGATCTCTCAGGGAGGAGTTGGAGAAGTAGGACGAGGACCTGGTGCGGTCCATCCGCAGATGTAGTAACCTCGAGGGGATGCTCAGGGTTAAAGATGAGGAGCTTGAGGTGGGCAAGGGTGTTGCGGCGGAGTGCGAGGACCTTCAGGCGAAGGTGTCA
>ML394238.1:210719-235539 GCA_005239525.1 Nicotiana knightiana | reverse complement strand
AGGCACATGCGCGCTTGTCACTTGGCGCGGCCAAGACCACGGGACCGTCCGTGGCGCTAGGCGTTGAGAGGCTTGCTGGGACGCCACGGAGCGCGTCCAAGGGATCATGGGGCACGGTTGGAAAGCCGCCCATGACATTAATTATGTGATAAGTAGCTTTTTCAGGTTAGCCATTTTACCTCGACATTTCTGAATTTGCTACTCCTCTTCTGCAATTGTTGGCTCCTCTATGTCCTTTTTACACTGTAATTCGCTTGCATTTTTAATCCCCTTTGGAGATACGCTCAAGTAGCAAAGACCCAATCTTCCAACAACAAGCTTAATCCTACAAATTTTTTCACAAAAGTTTCGATGTTGAGTAATTAATTAGTTCCAAAAGCCGAAAAGACATCAACGCGTAATCCAAAATAATACACAATTACATGCACTAGTTATCTAATTTCAAAGATGCATGTGCAAATCAGAAAAAAAGCACAAACTTTCAAAGGAATCCAAAAGAGATGGGTAAAAGTCAGTGCAAGAAAGGAAGAAAAGGGAAAAACTTGCTAGAAATAAAAAACAAAAGTTGGAAGATTATAACTACTTGTAAAGTCATACGAATGTAACGCACACTTGTAAAGTCATACGAATTTTGTAAAGTCACTTCTTTAGTCCGTTACATTTTGTATGATTATAACTACTTGTAAAGTCATACGAATTTTTCTTACCACATATTTTTATATTTTTAAGAGAATAAAATATTATATTTATAGTACTTCATTGTGTAGTTTAAAAAATATTGAAGTCTCAATATTCCATGGCTAACTAAGATGGAATTTGAGCTCCCTTTCTCGTGGCTAGACGCACGTTAAGAGAGCAAAGCCCATCATAAAAGCTCTTAATATATTAGTCTTATCTTGAGTTTTTGCCTCTTTTACAGAAGAAAAACGGATCGCCATGCCACAAATAACTATCTTGGCATTAAAAGAATATTATAAGGTTGGTAACCTTTGTTTGTTTTTGAAAACAAGATTTGCCTTAGGATTGTCCATTGAAAAGTAATAGGGGTCGTTTGTTTGCAAATAAACTCATGTTGAGATTATAATCTTGGGATAAATAATCACTGGATTATTTAGTACTAGTACTTTATTTAAATCACTGGATTCAAAATGAGATATATGGTATGTAATACAAATCATGTATTTGGTTTGAAGTGGTATAAACCTGAATAAATTTTTGTTTTCAATTTTAACCTTCCACCACTTAGTGACGACTTAGAGTATCAATACGAATTTGTTTCCTCAAATCACGGTACAATTTTGGTCAATTAGCAAAAGAAGCCTCAAAATCATACAATCTCTGTGAATGAGTTCTATAACTTCAAGACCACCGTCCCTCTTCTCAAGAGCAACTCCGTTGTTCTCGATAATTTAGCAAAAGTCACTACTGTTGATACAACTGAAAGTACATATGGCAAACATGGTTAATCAGTGGAAAACTCGAAGCCAAAAATCAACTCATTAATAAGGTCCCAAATATCAGAAAAGGACGACCCACAAAAGAAAGAAAAGCATTTCCTCATGTTTTAGGGGTAAGATATTCATACTGGTGACTTATCCAAGGAAAAATAATCCTGAGATTACTTATCCCACATCAACTAAACATGAGTAAATGGATGGGAGGAAGACTCCCCTGTATACTACGGAGGAAGACTAGCAATCTCTTTGACGTATATGCTATGGACGGTATGTTCTCTAAAATTATCAAAAAACTCAATGGATGACAAGCCAATATGATACCTTATGGGGGGAGAATTATTTTGATAAAAAATTGTCATGCAATCCCTTCTCACATACATTCTATCTGCTATGAATCCTCCTAAAGGAATTACTAAGCTCATGGAGAAACACTTTGCAAACTTCTTTTGGGGCACAAATGAACGTAAGAACAAATATCATTGGTCTTCATGAAAAAACCTTTGTCTCCCTAAAGATGAGGGAGGAGCTGGTGTCAGAAAAATGGAGGATATCATTGATACACTTAGCATTAAAAGATGGTTGAGATTCAGAACTCAACCTTCCCTCTAGGCCAACTTTCTCAAGAGTAAATATTGCAAAAGAGCCCATCCAGTGAACAAAAGGCTAAATCCAACTGACTCTCATATTTGGAGAAGCATGCTCAAAATCAGGGACAAATCAGAGGATAACATTAGATGGGAAGTTCATAAACGTAATTGTAGTTTTTGGTGGGACAACTGGACATGCAAAGATGCTTTAGCCAATCTTTTCAAGGAGGTGGGAAATCTACTAAAGTACAAGTGAAAGACTTCATGAATAATGGAGAATGGAATATTGTCAAACTCAATGAACTTCTCCCTGCTCATATTACTGATAATATTTCTCACCTGGAAATTGGGGATCCAAACGAGGGCCACCTTCGAGAGTTCCTAAGTGACCGAGCCAAGAATCATTTCAGAGAAAGGGACACCAACAGGAAAAATGAACAGGAGGGCCACAACATGTAATCCATATGATCGTCAGCGAGGTCGATATTCCACAAGGGCCCGTGTTCAAACGCACTAAGGTATCAATCACTAGGGAGAAATGAACCCAAGATTATGTGCCAGAAGGCACCATATCATTCAACGACGAGGAAGCAAAAGGAATTTCTCAACCTCACAACGACGCTCTGGTAATTTCTATCTTATTAAATAAAGTTCAAGTTAAGCGTGTTTTAGTGGATCCAAGTAGCTCGGAAAATATCATCTGATCGAGGGTCGTGGAGCAGCTCGGCCTACAAGAACAAATCGTGCCCGCAACTCGAGTCCTGAACAGCTTCAATATGGCTAGCAAAATAACCTTTTNGTCATAACCTCTTTTCACCTGATGGTGAGATTCCAGCCGCTCATGCCTCTTCATCCCTAGTTGCTCCCGCTCCTTCTGCCAGTGAAGTCAACCCCTCTCTTAAAGAAATTTAGTTGGTTCATCCCTTTTTTTTCTCTTTATATCAATTGGTGGTTACCCCTAGTCCCATCGGGGGTAAATTTGGATTTCTTTAAAGTCCCCAAATGACAACTTAGGGGCACCACAATGAATATAAAAATTTTACACGGCTAAGTATAAGTTAATACTTAGTTTTAGCCATTTTAATATATTAATGTAAGTAAGATTTTTGTCCATACTTGAAGCAGCTCTCAATCCGTCCTTCTCCGCTCCCGCAACTTCATGAGCGGCCCTTAACAGTACAATCGACTCCTCTAAAGTTTGAGCTTTATCTAAAGCCTTACGAAGATCCTCTTGAGTACGAGTGAGTGATTGCACGAGCTCGCCTGAGTATTCCTCCTTCTGCCCCAACAATTTTTTCAAGTATCTAATCTCCTCCGAGGCACGGGACAACTGCTCAGCAAACGAAGACTCTAGAATACTTTTGTCTTTATCAGCCTGACAGGAAGAAGCCTTCTCTACTGCCAGTTCTACTGCCATGAGTCTCATCTGCCGCTTCAAGGTACTCCTTTCCTCTTCTAAAGCATCCATGTCAATCCTTAGGCTATCATACTGTGCTTTCCAATTATCAGCATCGGCTTGGAACTCTTTTTTCTCCTGGTCCGTATTTGAAATCCTCTTCATAAGCTCCATGCCTATAAGGTTAATCTACAAGAAATAAACAAGTCATATATGGTAAATTTCATATAAGAAAATGAAAGAGGATAACTTGTATCATACCTTCAAAGAAGTATGCACTACCCCATCGGCCCATGTAAGAGCACCGTGGCTGGCTAGCTTGGCTTTCTCAGAGGGACCTATCAAAGGCTTGAGCCACACTTCGAGCTCACCCGTTATCTTGAAAAGATTCCCCTCAGCTGGAACCTCTATTACCACCTGCCGCATCTCTTTGCTGGAAGACCCTACTTCCCTAACGGAAGGCATGGAAACAGGCAAAGATGAAACAGCAACAGACACGGAGGGTTGAGGAGCTGGAGAAGCCACGGGCAAAGCAGCAGGAACGGAGGGTTGAAGAGTCGAGGAAGTTACAGGCAAAGCAACAACAGAAGCCGAAATAGCCAAAGGAACAGACGAGACAGCTTCTCTCAAAGAAGCAGGAAAGACAGCAGCCAAGGGACATCGTCAGGAGCAAGATCAACACCCTCATGAATAGGGGAATGTGAAACATCATCAAGGACAAAGGGCTCAATCACAGACACGGAAGGGAAGGTTAAGGGTGTAAGCTCATCATCTGAAACCACCTGCCTTCTCCGTGGCCTGTGCACTAAAGCACCTTCTTCTTCTTCTTCTTCTTCTACGGAACGAGACTCACCAATCTTCCTCTTCGAGGAAGATGAACCAACAATAATTTCTTGGGCCTGATATGTTGCTGTACCCACTGTTAGTTTATGGGGTGTCTGTTTCATCTATCCTGAAAGAAGCAAGAACAAGAGCTTCACTTACCGTGGGTCTTTACATGCCAATCATACCTCCCAGCGAGGTACTTCCAAGATCTCTCTTCTAAAGGAGTAACGAACAATAATTTTTCTACCCAATCACGAATACCGGAGACATTCTCAACAGTATTCATGATTGCTGAGAGAAGAAGAAACAGATACTGTGTTAATAAAATATCTCAAGTCAAAACGAGAAAAAGTAAGTAAATGTGATCTAAAGCATACTCACGTGCGCGATTCCACTTCTCAGGGAAGGGAAGATTTTCTTCACCCACTAAATCAACAGTGGGTACAACAACATACCAGAGGTACCAACCCCTATCCTTATCATCTCCAGGGGTTACCAGCACTCTTTTGCCTCTAGCAGTCAGAGTAAAAACCCCTTCACGAAATAAGGTAGGAGAGTAGAGATGAATAAGATGGTTGAAAGTAAAAGGAACCGAGGCTAAAGAAGCCAAACTCTTAAGACATGCGACAACTCGCCACACAAGCGGACCAACTTGCCCTAATCAGATATTGAAAAAATGGCAGAATTCAATTATGACTGGGTCAATGGGGGGTCTAAACCCTAGAGTGAAAGGGTACGTATAAACAAAAGAATATCCCATCTTGTAAGACGTTATTATTTGATTACTATTCGGAATATAGACAGGGATATCAGGCCTCCAAAAGCACTCCCTACGAACAAGGGAAATCTGACCCTCAGTTATAAGGGTTGAATACATTTCGACACTTTCAAGAGAAGAAGATTGGTCTACAAGAACTTGAATATCCCTAGCAAAAACAAACTCAGCAGGGACAATTTCATCGACTCCAGGTTCACGAAGGCGTTCGCCTCTACCTCTAGACAAAGACCGAGAAACCCTAAACCTCAGAGAAACTAGAGATCTAGTGGAAGGAGAAGGAACTATCTGAGAAAAAGAGGAGCCTCTCGAAGGAGTGGATCCCAGACTTCTAAGTCTACCACCCCTCCGACTCCTACTCGGAGTAGAAAATGGCGTTAAACTTTCAATATCTATTACTCCCCGAGGTTGGTTTGAAGAAGACATGTTTACAAAGGCAAGAAGAAAGTTCTTTACAAAAGACAAAGTTAGAAAAGTGTTTCGTGGAAGCAAAGAAAAGAAGAAAGGTATTTATACTTGAGGACAACCGTCAAACATGGAAAAAAAGAAAAATAATGATGAAAAGTCATAATTGAAGGTGTCACTTCGGGACTGGCACAACCGCAAAAATCCCTAAAAGGTGCCGAGTAAATGCAGAACCAATCCAAAAAGGACACGTGGCATGAACATTAAATGGAAGTGACAAACGACGGCTATGGTGCAGAGAAGGATACAATGATTCGAGGAAAAGCGGCGGAAAAATATTCCTGCCATAAATGAATATCCACTTACAAATATTAATCGTTAAATATATGGTAAGTGGGGGGACTATCGGTATTGGTAAAAAAAAGTTTCACACGTAAGCCAACTTTTGACAACTCAGCCAGTCACGTGGACATAGGAAAACGCGACATCTGAATGTGATTCTTTGAAGAGGTACGGAACAAAAAGGCACGATTCAGTAAACCCTCGAGCTTATCAGCCACGGGAAACTCAACCTGATCAAAACAAGGGAGAGGCACAGTCAGAATGAATCTAGACAAAGTTACGGGCAGATTCAAAGAGCCACAATTGATTACTCGAACGTTATGTAACCGTACCCCAATTACCGTTATCCTTTGTAACTCCTTGTTAATATCATAATTAGTCATTAATGAGAAACCATAGCAAGAGTTGTGCGTTATAAGAATCTCCTATATAAGGGAGGGGAATACAGCTTGTAAAGGCATCTGATTCTCGAATATAATTGACTTCGCTTTTCTATATTTTTGTGTCTGTTATTCATTTTTCTCTATTTCCTTGATTATCAGTAACCCGTGTTCATATTAAAAATAGCTTTAGTCAAAGGGTCTAATTCTTTGGTTAAACAAACACACCTGGGAAATCCCTCACTACTGGAACTGACTCAACTATAGGGGTATCAATACTAACATCTCTCACATAGGCCAAATATGCGTCACAAATCTTCCCAACCATTCATTGAGCCTTAAGAAATGAAACAACCCTGCGGGGAGTATACTCTAAGGTATCCCTCAACTCTAATCGTGGTAGGCCTGGAATAGCTAGCATCACGGTCTTACCGTGACAATGAAGAATAACATAATGGGGCGACAACCAGTCCATGCCCAAGATAACATCAAAATTTACCATGCTGAGCAATAATAAATCGGCTTTGGTCTCAAAACCACTAAGAGCAATCAAACACGACCGCTATACACGGTCCGCAATAAGAGAATCTCCTACAGGAGTAGACACATAAATAAGGGAACTCAAGGAATCCCGAGATACGCCCAAATATGGGGCAAAATAAGATGACACATATGAATATGTAGAGCCTGGGTCAAATAATATCGACGCATATCTATGATAGACTAGAATAATACCTATAATGATAGAGTCAGAAGCAACTGCCTCTATAAGAGACGAAAGAGCATAATACCTGGCCTGGCCTCCCTCTCTAGGGTGACCTTGACCTCCTCGACCTCGACCTTAAGCTAACTGAGCAGGTGGGGCGGTAGCTGGTGTTGGAGGCATGGTCCGAGTACCTAGTGAAGCACGTGGTGGCTGAGAAGCCTGAAGAGGTGTACCCCTCCTATGTCTGGGGAAATCCCTCATCATATCACGAGTGTCGCCACACTCAAAACAACCCCTCGGAGGACGTGGCTGGTGTGACTGACCCGAGCCAGGTTTGCTGAACTGGCTGCTAATAGCACCCCCAGCAGGAGGTACACTAGATATTAGCGGCGCATAATAAGGCTTCTGGGACCTGGAAGGAGCTGGAACACCACTGGAGGCTCGAAGAGCTAAATTAATAGGGAGACTCACATAACCCCTACCATTGCGAGCTGTTGGGGAATGAGCTCCAGAATAATAACCAGTCTCTCGAGTCCTCTTGGCCTCTCTCTCCTCTCTGTCCCGGGCAAGAACGCCCTCCACTCTCCTGGAAATACTCACGACCTGCTGATAAGAGATATCCATCTCCAACACCCTGGCCATACTGGTCATGATACTGGGGCGGAGTCCTTCAATAAAGCGACGAACCCTCTCCTGAGCTATGGCAACCAAGGCTGGTGCATGTCGGCCAACTCACTGAAATGAACTGCATGCTCTGACACAATCATAGAACACTGGCGCAGCTGTGCAAACTCTGCGGGCCATGCATCCCTGAGGCTCTGAGGAATATACTCTCTCAAAAACATATATGAGAATTGAGTCCATATGAGTGCGGTTGCCTCGTCCGGACTTCTCAGATAATCACGCCACCACTAATAGGCACCTCTAAGTTGGAAAGTGTTGAAAAAAACCCCACTCGTCCCCGCTATCCCCATAGTACGGAGAATACGATGACACTCCTCCAGAAAATCTTGATCATCATTTGAAGCTAAAACGCTGAAAGTAGGTGGGTGGTACTTCTTGTACCTCTCAAGTCTAAGCTTCTCTGCCTCAAAAGAGGTTGTCCTGGTCTCATGCTGAACCGGAGCTACCGGATGTATAGAAATGAACTATGGGCCTAATCAACCTGGACCCTCTGCTCAGGAGTACGGGTTGCGGGAATCTGTGCCCCTCCCCCAAACTGAGATGTGGAGGGAGCTAGTGGGATCAATCCAGCCTGAGCTAAGGTGTTGAACATGCTCATGAACTAGGCTAGAGACTCATGGAGGGCTGGTGCAGTAATAGGAACCTCCAGTGTCCGCCCTCCAACTGGAGCTGTTGGGGGCTCCTCTATCGTAGCTCGCGCGGGTGCTCTAGCTGCACCGCGTGGTCGTCCTCTACCCCGACCCCGGCCTCTGGCGGTTCTAGCAGGGGGCTTGCGTGCCTGGTCGTCAGATCTCCCGGTACGTTCCTCACCATATGTGAGAAAGAACAGAATAGAGAATTTTAGAATTTGATGCCAATAACTCGCACGACAAGGAAATCAAAGAAGTATGATTGTTCCTAACAAATCCATAGCCTCCCGAAGATAAGTACACACATCTTTGTATCGATCCGCGAGAATCTAATAAACCGGCCTATGAACCTAGAACTATGATACCAACTTGTCACGACCCAAATCCTCCCTCCGTGAATTATCATGATGGCACATAGTCTCTACGACTAGGTAAGCCTAACACCTTGCGGAAATGAAAAATGAAAACATAAACATTTACGACTAACAGTACTAGATAATTTAATTAATCAATTATTATGCCACTCGAAATATACAATAAGGAACTCTCAAACTGTACAAAACACTCCCAAGACCCGGTACACCGTAAGTCACAAGCTTCTACGAGTCCTAACTGTTCTATACATCAGTGCCTATAGAAATGAGGGAAAAATGAACATAGGGGGATAGAGGGGGATCCTGAGGATCTGCGGGTGCGGTCAGATATACGTTGAAGTCTCTGACAGCAACGACTGCAACTATGAACGAGGCTGGTAAGAAGAACTTGGATATGCACACGAAAAACATGTGCAGGAAAGGGCGTGAGTACACCATAATGGTACCCAGTAAGTTTCAAGCCTAACCTCGGTCAGTACTGACGAAGTCAGGTCAGGGCCTTACTGGTATATATATATATATAGAGCAAAGCAAAGCAGGATGAAATATCACAATAAATTAAAGACTGAAATTTAACAAGAAAGAATCATAGAAGGCAACAGCTTAGTGCACAGAAATATCCCAAACGTAAATGTGTAGGGAGATCTCGCGGAATACCGTTTCGTAGTCCCAAAGTAAATATTCAAGACATGGGGATCTCTTGGAATACCGTTCCGTAGTCCCAAAGTAAATATACAGAGAAGGGGGATCTCCCCGAATACCGTTCCGTAGTCCCAAACTTAATATGCAACCCAAATAATAGAATTCAATAGTTACAACACGAAATCTTACAATTCAATCTAATTACGAGATAAGGATAACATGTAAATTCACTAAACATGCTGCACGTAGTTCAGATAAATAGTTAAGGCAAGTGGGCATGCTATTTTTAGTCTAGCAGGATACTACACATGCTGATAAGATTCAAATAAGAAGGAAAACAGGGCATTACTTAGTAGAAATCGTGTTTTTAAAACAATTAGCCCGTGTACGTACTTGTCACCTCACGTACACGGCGCTCACATATCAAAACAGTACCATATCCTAAGGGGAGTTCCCCCACACAAGGTTAGGCAAGCTACTTACCTCGAACCAAGTTCAATCAATCCGTAACAATACTCTTTCCACGAAAATGCGACTATGAATGGCCCAAATCTAGCCGAAATCAATTACATCGTATAAATACAACTACAAGGAACTAATCTAGCTTACTGAATCAAAGCTAAAGCAAGAAATTGGAAAGTCGCCCCCAAAATGCCTCCCCGGGCCCACGTCTCAGAATCAGGTAAAAGTCACCAAATATAAACACCCATTCACTCACGAGTTCACTCGTACCAAAATTATCCAAATTCGATGTCTAAATCCCAGTCAAAACTCAGAAATTCGGTTGAAGAACTTCCCTCCATTTTCCCAACTTTCTCACCCAATTTCCTTAATTAAATGCAGAAACAACTATAGATTTGTGAAATACAACCAAAATCAAGTTAGGAATCATTACCCCAAAGCTCCCTCTGAAAATCCCTCGAAGAATCGCCAATTTCCGAGCTCTCAAGTCCAAAAATGAAGAATGAACTCAAACCCTCACACTTGGGTCATTTCAGTTAGTCAAACCGCACATGTGGTCAAAATTCCACTTCTGCGGTCCTGCTTTTGCGGCTAAAACTCCGCACCAACGGAATTTCATTAAATTCCCTGACTCGCATATGTGCACAACCATCCGCACATGCAGACGCGGATCTTTGCTCACCCGTCCGCTTCTGCGGAAACTTGGCTTCCTCCCCAAATCCGCTTCTGCGGCCACCATACCACATCTTCGGATGCACAGATGTGACCCTCATCTCGCATCTGTGCTCACAGGCTTTTATGACCAAAATCGCACCTGCGACCTCTTCCTCGCTTCTGTGGGGCCGCACCTGCAGACCTCCCGCCGCAGGTGCGAAACACAAGAAAACCTGCAACTTCAGAATATGCACAAGTCCAATTTTCCATCTGTTAAGCATTCGAAACACAACCGAGGCCTTGGGGACCTCAACCAAACATACCAACCAATCCTAAAACACCATATGAACTTATTCGAGCCCTTAAACTACCTCAAACAATGCTAAAATCATGACTCATCCTCCGATTCAAACTTAATGAACTTAAAATTTTCTAAATTCGACAACCGATGCCGAAACCTATCAAACCACGTCCGATTGACCCCAAATTTTATTCAAAAGTCACATTCAACCCTACAGAACTATTCCAACTTCCGTAATCGAAATCCGATCCCGATGTCAAAAAATTTCCACTGCCGACCAACATCTCCAAAACTTCAATTTTTCCCATTTCAAGCCTATATGAGCTACAAACCTCCGAAACTCAATCCGAAAACGTCCCTAAGTTCCAAATCACTTGACGGAGCTAACGAAACCGACGAAACTCCATTCTGAAGTCGTCTTCACACAGTTCTGACTACAGTCTAAATCTTAAGGCTTAAGCTCCCGTTTTAGGGACTAAGTGTCCCAGCCAATCCAAAAATCAAAATGAAACTTCCTGGCAAGTCACAATAGCAGAAATAGGTACGGGGAAAGCAGTTAATAAGGGATCAAGGCTATAACTCTCAAGAAGACCGTCCGGGTCATCACAAATGCTTGGTAGTTTGTAGTTGTACATAAGCAAAGTATTGAAAATCGTATTTACTCTTTATAATTCTAACCATTGAGGAGATTCATCCTACATTATTCCTATATTATTCCAGCAAATAGAATAATTGTGGTTAGGGATCTATATTAGCGACCTACCCAATTTATTGTAGAAATTTTTGCGATTAATGATTTAACCATGCAAACTAGAAATGATTTTTCTTGGCTAAAGAAATAGATTACTCGATCTATTTCCGTATCACTCATGATATATATCTTAATTCGGACATCCATTTCAAGTGCATATCAAATTTTTGCACAGAAGGGTTATGAAAATCCACAAGAAGAACTTCCACATTTCTTTTTGAGCTTGAAATGAGACTCTCTGAACTTTGGCTCTTGCATAGATTCTGTGGCCGCACAATAATTGAGCGGTCCGCACTTTGCACTGGGACTCTGTTAAATCTCCTTCACATTAAATCTGCAGTCTACACTTGAGCTTCTATGCCTGATTTTTTTCTTTGAGTTCAGATCACTCCTTCTTGAGCTGGATTTCATCTTAGTGGCTCATTTTTCACTACTCCTACAATTAAGCATATTTCATTAGTTTTTTGGAATAAAACTAAACACTTTTGGCTAAACTGAAAGAAAAAAAGCGCAAATAAGGTAATTACCACCTCCAAAAGATAAGAGTTATTCCAGCTAATCTAAGGTGAATCACACACACTTCAATTGGGACCAACAATTACCCACAACACTTACGAATTATCAACAAGGCAATGATTTGAAGTTTTAAGCATGACTCATCAAGGAAGTTCGCTCTTTCATGTAGGTCATTGTGGATCCCAAAAGTTTGCTCATCTCTCTCAAAAGAATGCCACAAGTATGACTCCAAGTACCATATGCTTGCCCCTCATGTAAATCGCCACTAATGTAAGTTCACTCGGCTTGAAATCAAGTAACTTTTTTGGAATGTAATGAAGGCTTTTGGACTAAGGTAGGAAATGTTAGAATAGAATGGGTTCATCTTTCCTTAAGCACTCCATTTTTTCTTCTTGGCTCAGGCTTTGCTGACTCTTTGGGGCATTTTTTTTCCTTAGGGGAACTAGAGAGACTTAACATCACTCTTTCTTGGTTATGATATTAATTTTCTCCTTCTTTGTTTTCTCCATGCTTTGCATCTTTGCTTTTCTTTTAATCCCTTCAACTCTTCAACTTTTTCACTTTCTTTTTGCATTTTTCTTTTGTTCTTTCTTTTTCTTTGCCTTTAATTTTCTTCATTTCTTTTCTCTTTTTGTACCTTGATACCACTTTCAAACTCCTCGTCTCTCCCCCAAACTTATGTTTTAGCCAATCGTTTCTCAAGAGTGTTAAGGAAAGCTCGGGTGCCAAGAAAGGGTCACTACAAAACGGGTAAAAGCTTGTAACATGGTTATCAAATGAGAAAGGTTTTAGGCTCAAAATGGTTGACTAGGGATGAAAACATTGGTGGGCCATGGAAAATTTCAGAACGGGTCAAGGAGAGCCTACAATTACTTCTCAAGCCAAGCAAAACTTAAAATTTTGCCTAGAAATACATTGGGGGCAAGTTCTAGACCATTCGCATGGGTAATTGGGCTTGCAACAAAACATCTTACCTCTCACACAACTGGATTATTAAAGAGGATAGATTCGAGGGATCACAATAACCATATTCGAGATTGAAAATGACTAATGGTTCAACTAAATCACTCGATGATTGCTTAAGTCAACACAAGAGTCAAAAGGTCACTAACTAGAGCTATTTCTTTCCAAGAACTTGTTTTTAATCATAAGCGTATAGTTAAATGTGTTGGTACCAAGTGAAGCATGCTTGACTCTTCCAGTTCGACTTAATTAGGTCCTCTTATTCAATATTACTACTACTCTTATCTAAACATAAAAAATGGACTCAATCCCTTAAGAAGGTTGTCACGCCATCCATCATTGGGAAGAGTCACCCGGTTCACAAAAAAACATCTTTGGAAATAACCGTGGCATTAAGAAAACCAAAGGCTTAAAAAGAAGCTATTAAAGTAAATAAGTAGACTAAACATAGATTACTAAGAAAACAAAATAAATAAGTTATAAAGTAAACTATTGAAAGCATGAATGAATATAAATAATGAGAGAGGAAAGAAAGAAAATATATACATCAATAGAGAGAGAGAGAAGAATATGTCCATAGAGAATGTTATCGGTTATTACAGGCCAATGTCAAATGTCAAATAAAATAAACTCCACCCTCTCGAATAAATGTAAAAATTGTCTGCAATGCTTAATAAAATAAAAACAAGGAAGGGAAAGAGTAGAGAGGACTCCCTATCTGGTTTCCGTGTCCATATAAGCATCACCCCCCTCAGGCTCCTCCAACTGGATCTCATCATCCTCTCCTCGGGAATAGTTGGTTTGGTGAACATCTGTAGCACCGACTCAATAGTGCAGACAGCAAGGTCTGGCTCCTCAGACTGGCCACCTGGTGCCACTGGTGCTGATGGTGCTGCTAGGTCTATTGGTATTGTTGGAGCTGTCTCCATCATTAAGTTAAATGGAAGGTCTCCAGTGGCTGCTATCTTGGTCACCTCTTGTCTCAACCTGTCAACTGGTTTATTCGAAGCTTATTTCCTCATCTTCTTCACCTGCTTCCAAGCTCCTCAATTTCTCCCCCATGCGCCACAAAAGTTTCCATGATGGTCTTCTGATTCTCCAATATCTTCTTCAAAGTGTCCTCCACTGTTGGAGGAATCTGGGGTGCCGGGGTAGAAGTTTGTGCTGCAACAACACTAGATATTCAAAAAGCTTTGCAGTAGTTGTCTGCATCCAGTTGTTGAGACTCGCTAGTGTCTGAGAGACTCACATCGCAGAAAGTGGACAAGTAGAAGAGGAAGGAACTGATGTTGATGGACCTGAAGATGTAGGTAGAGGTATGGCAGTTGTATCGGTGGAAGGCCCGGTTGTTGTGGAAATGGACATTGTGGAAGGCATGGCTGTTGAATCAACAACTACCACCAATGGCTCATCAGACTGGCCTACAATAGTAGTCGACTTACCCTTGTTCTTCGGGTTCCTCGGGTCCTTCAGAGAGTACCGATGAAGGGATTATTATCCCGAACCTTCGTATCAAAGCTCTTGGACTCCACCCCTGCATATGTAAGATACTCCATGATAGTGTTGGCATATGAATGGGAGTTGTCACCCTGCCTAACGACCATAGTTATGTTAGCCGACATAAAAGCACCCACATTGATTGCGTACCCGGCCATGATAGAGGCAACTAGGACTGCCCGAGGGACTGGAAGATTTTTTTCATTCTGGCTTGGATCTATTCGACTGCACACAAATGTTTGCCAACCTTTTGCTTCAAAGTTGAGGGTGTTTCGCGGAATGGGAACCCCTGATGTGATACATGGTGGTGGTGGTCCTGGAGCTGCCAATATCTCAGCTAGTCAAAGGCGAGCCGTATCACCCATTGCAAACTTCTCTAAATACTGCACCGGTTCCACATCCCCGAGTCCCAAATAAGTGTTCAGGGTGATCTTATAAAATCGTACTTTTAAGTTTCTCACTTTAGTCACCTTAGTCCCCTTCTTGATATGCACCACATTGGCGTAGAATTCCTAGACTAAGTGCTCGTTGGCATCCACCACACTTTGAGTAAACCATGTTCACCATTTTCTCCCCCGAAACTGTTTTGCCACATTTGGATTGTACCTATCCAAGTCTTTCAAAATAAACTGACGCTCATGTGTGAGATATCTCAGAGGCCACCACTCACTGAACATGTTGAATGCTATCAGGCTTACAAATTTGTGTTCCCAGACTTCCTTCTTCTTCGACCTCTCGAGGCCGGCAACTCTGGTATCAGCCCTCGACCGTCATGAGGAATATCATCATCATTATCAATTGTGGCTAGTGCATCGGGGGCATGAGTAGATGAGGGTTCTGAACCCTGACTGTCATCTTCCGAACACTCAGAAGTGCTTGCTGAGGTGGAAGGCTCATATCGGAGATGGTATTTCCCTTGAAATTATTGTGGCTGAGATTGGGCATCAGGTTGTTCTTCCATAGAGTGGCCCTCTAAGGCTTCCCTAGACGAGATGTATGAACTTGACTCAGAGGGCTCTGCAGCCTTACCTCGCCCGACGGTTGCCTTTCTGGATATCCCTTTTTTTCAGGGAGACTCGTAGGGTACCCCTTCCTCGGCCTCGGGAGGGTTTACCCCTCCCCTTAGATGTATCACCTCGTCCCCGCGATCTAACCATTGTCTGCAATACATAGCAATAAGAATCAGTTATAGTTCAAATTCAGAGTATCAGACAGTTGCAGACAAAATAGTACGCATGTTGGGGAAGTGCGATCCGCACATTTTTTAGTGCGGCCGTAGATGGGCTTGTGCAGACCGAACAATTTTGTAAGTGCGGCCGAAGTGGTGGTTGTACGCTCCCTAAATTGAATTGTGGTCCGCACAATTTTGAGTGCGGTCGCACAATACAAGCTCAAAAATCACAACTCTCTGAAGTTAAAGAATTGCTCGATCTACGACCGCACACACTTTTCTGCGGTCGCGATTCAATTTCTGTGAACTGTACAATTTCAAGTGCAGCCCGCACAATCATTTCACACAATATGCCCTAGCCTACTAATCTGCGGACCGCACGATTCCTTGTGTGGCCGCACAATTCAAAAACAATCGGTATTAAACTTAAGGTTTCTAATTCATGCATAATTTAGACATGGTAGGAGCAATTTAGACATGATACACAGTTTATCCATCCCCCAAATAGCAAATAGGAAGTTACCCACACAAGTTTAAGCTCACATGATGATGAATTTAACATTAAGCCTAAAAATAACTAAACTAATTATGAACAAAATTAAGAAAATTGAAAAATTTAAAGATGAATTGGACATACCAGTAATGTAGTGATGCAAGGAAGAATCAAAGATGATGAAATGAGTGTGAGATGCGTGAATAAATTGAGTGTACTGTGCTTGCCCATGTGTTAATTGTTCAGAGTTGGTAAAATTTGAACAGTGGTGAGGGGGCTACTATTTATAGTTGATCGGTTAGGACAAGAGTTCAAAGATGAGTGCGGCCACACAATTTCATGTGCGGTCTGCACTCCTTTACCTGTTACATATTACCCTTTTGTTGATCTGCGGTCCGCACATTTTTGAGTGCGGCCGCAGATATTGGTGCGGACCGCACATTTCCTTTTGCGACCGGACTTTGGCCATTTCTTTGATAGGCAAACTTTAGAGAGTTTGCCATTATTTATCTCCAGTTGTGCGGTCCGCACAAGAATTGTGCGGCCACAGATCTCTTTCTGTTGTGGCCTTCAAAATTGTGCGGTTCGCACAATAAATGTGCAACCCACACTTTTTTCATAGTTAGCCATTTTTTCTTAGCATAGTTCCTGCAAAGGACACTCATTCCTGCAACACACTTCAAAACCAGTTAGCACAAAACAAGACCTATTTAAAGAAGAAGAAAAATAAATAGAAAAAGAAACATGGGTTTCCTCCCAAGAAGTACCTCATTTAATGTCGCGGCATTACGCAGATTACCATCATCACTTGAAATGAATCTGTGCAACAATGTGGCCATCAAAAACTTCCCAGATAATGCTTCACCCGGTGACCATTGACTCTAAACACTTCATCATTTTATTCTTAAAGTCCAATGCACTAAAGGATGTCACACTCACAACTTCAAACATGCCAATTCATTTAGACTTCAAATTTCCCCGAAACATCTGTAATCGAGAATTAAACAATAATACAAAATCACCTTCTTTAAACTCCTTGTTCCGAATGTACTTGTCATGGAGGTCCTTCATCTTCTCCTTGTACAAGGATGGACTAGTATATGCATGGTACTGGAATTCTTCTAACTCATTCAATTGTTCTACCCTTAAGTTGGCGGCGACATCTCATTCAAGATTTAGCTTCATCAAAGCTCACACGGCCTTGTGCTCAAGTTCCAGCGGAAGGTGACAAGCTTTCTCGAACACCAACCGGTATAGAGACATCTCAATCGGTGTTTTGTAAGACATCCTATAAGCCCATAAAGCATCATCAAGTTTCTTTGACCAATCCATCTGGTTAGCATTCACTGATTTTGAGAAAATACTCTTGATCTCCCGGTTGGAAACTTCCACTAGTCCGCTTGCTTGAGGGTGATAGGGAGCCGTGACTTTGTGAGTGACATCATACTTTCTATGCAATGTGTCAAAAGCTTTGTTGCAAAAATGCAACCCCCCGTTGTTTATGATGGCCCGCGAAGTACCAAACCTTGTGAAGATATTTTTTTCCAAAAATGCCACCACACTTCTTGCTTCGTTATTGGGTAGGACAACGGCCTCAACCCATTTTGACACATAATCCACCGCTACCAAAATGTAGGCGTTTCCACAAGGGCTTACAATTGGACCCATTAAATCATTACCATACACATCAAAAATATAATTTTCTATGATGGTAGTGAGGGGAATCTCATTTTTCTTTGAAATCCCACCGGCCCTTTGACATTCATCACAACGCTTGACTAGATCACTTACGTCCTTGAGGAGAGTAGGCCAATAGAATTCACAACTCAACACTTTGGCCGCCGTTCTTGTTCCACCACGGTGACCACCATATGGTGAAGAATGACAAGCCCCAAGAATTTCAACTTCTTCCTCCTCCGGCACACATCTTCTAATCATGCCATCGGTACAAATCTGGAAGAGGTATGGTTCATCCCAATAGTCTAGGCAATCCTGTTTGATTTTATTCCTTTGGTTAGAAGAGAACTCATCCGCTATAATACCGCTCACAAGATAATTTGTTAAATTAGCGAACCATGGTATCTTGGTCATTGAAATGGCTAGAAATTGCTCGTCAGGGAAGGAGTCATTGATTTCAAGGCCGTCATGTGGCCTCCCCTTCTCCTCCAAGCAAAGAAAATGGTCCGCCATTTGGTTTTCACTGCCTTTATGGTCTTGGATGTCTGGATCAAACTCTTGCAATAAAAGCACCCATCTCATTAACCGAGCCTTTGAATCTTTTTTGCTCATAAGGTACCGAAGTGCTGCATGATCCGTGTGGACAATCACCTTTGCTCATTTCTTGCAAGCTCCAATTCGGGGCGATGATAATAGGAGTGGTTGTCAACTTGAACTTGACAATTCAAATGCTTTCATGCAATCCTCATTGAAATAGAATTTGGCATCATTCTCCAAAAGCTTACGCAAGGGGTTCACCACTTTGAAAAACTCCTTGATGAAACGCCGGTAGAACCCCGCATGACCCAAGAAACTCCCCACTCCCTTCACGGATGTTGGAGGTTAAAATTTAGAAATCACCTAAATATTAGCCTTTCCGATTTCTATGCCATTATTTGAGATCTTGTGGCCAAGGACAATGCCTTCCTCAACCATGAAATGACACTTCTCCTAACTGAGCACCAGGTTCGTTTCTTCACATATTGCCAACAATTTGTCCAAGTTTGACAAACGATAATAAAAAGAATTCTCGACCATCGAAAAGTCATCCATGAAGACTTCAAGGAAATCCTCCACCATGTCCATGAAGATAGCTGATGTGTGGCTAGAATTCATGGTTTAACACATTAGGTGACTTACATTTTATGTGTCTTAATGATGAAAATACACTTCGTATGTGCCTAATGGCGTCTATTTCATGTGTAGGTGAATTGGAGATGAAATCTGAGTTAAATGGATGCATAAACGTCGAAAGAACGCTCAAGGGTCGAAAAGGAGTGAACCGGGCTATAGTCGGGAATTTGGGCTGTAAAGCCTGGCCTAGCCAGGCGTTTGAGGCCTAACGCCAGGCCTGGCCAGGTGTTAGCAATGCGTTTGGCCTGTAACACCTGGTCCCTGGTCCGGTCAAATCCGAGTTTTGAAGATTTTAAGTGTTTCCCGGTTTGAATAGAAGTCTCCTACACATTTGGGGTTTGTTTTAAACATATAAATAGACCCAAAAACACAACTTTAGGGGACTTTTGGCCATTAGAGACACGAGACGCTTGTGGAATACTATTCAGAGAAGCAAAACATTGATTTTTACAGCTTTTATTCATTACTTTGTAGTTTAACTATGCAAGTTATTTTAGAGTTGATTATTATGAGCATGTGTAGCTAATTTATTTAATCTAGGGTTTAGGTGGAACCCGTTGGGGATGAACTTATTGTGATATTAATATAGCTTTGATTGGTTGATTAACCTCTATTTGTTCAACTACGTTCTTGTTGGAGTTGATTGAAGGACCCTCAATTAGCTGCTCCTATTTATTATATATCTACTTGAGAGAGAGAGTGCATATTTAGGTAGTTGTTTGAAAAACACCACTCCCAGAGTATAGACGAAAGTCATAACCGAGGGTTTAGAAATAACGATACTTCGGGTGCAATCTAAAGTGAACTTTAATTCAATCTAGCTAGCGTAACTTGAGAGAGTGCGTCTAGTAAATTATCATAATTACTTGAGAGATATTTATGGTAAATAGAGTGTTCATGATTGATAGAGACAATTAATCAAACTATAAGAAGTATCCGAGAAGGAAGTTCACCAACGGGGGAAACCATGACCTTAGACCTTTATTATAATTGTTTACACCATATTGTTAGTTAATCGTTAGTTTATTAATTTTGTCAGTAGAAATAGTAAAACATCACCAATTGATATTCAAAAGTCTTGAGAAAATTGATTAAGTAAAAGTTTTATATTCTGACGGCTTGATTGATACGTAAATTCCCTGTGGGATCGACTCTGGGCGTGATACCCCGGATTATATTTGCAGCGCCTGTTTAGTCTTTTTATAAGACATAGTTGAGTGTGATCAAATTTTAGCGTCGTTTTCAGGGAATTAACGGTGTTATCAATTGAAGTTGGAAGAAATACAAAATTCTGAAATATAGTCAATTCTCTTCAATTTTCATTTATACATTGAAAGTTTAATGTTTGCTAACTTGGTTGTACAGGTGCATGCCTAGAAAATCATCGAGAACTGGTGAAGTAGTTGAATCCTTATCAGACCCCGAGAAAGTTTTTAAGGCCCTAAACCGGGCTAACCGAAAAAGCAAACAACAACCATCAATTGAATAACTTGAACCCGACATGGAAGATCCAAACAATAGGAACAACAATGGGGATGATGTGGGAGACCCAGTTGTGCAGATAGGGCAGAGGCTCCTTTATATGACTGGGCACAACCCATGGTAGAGAACTTGGCCACTGCGATACTAGTCCCTCAGATACAGGCTGGGTCCTTCGAGATTACGAATAATATGTTGCACTTGCTGCAGAACAAGGGACTATTCTCAGGGTCATACATCGAAGACCCCCAGCAGCATTTGAAAAACTTCCTGTCAATTTGCAAAACACAGAGGCAGCCAAACGTCACTCAGGAGGCAATAAAACTGTTGTTGTTTCCATTCTCAGTGAGTGGAGCTGCCCAAACTTGGCTAAACTCACTCCTCATCAGTTCCATTACCACATGGGAGGATTTAGTTAAGCAGTTCGTGAACAAGTTTCATCCACCCAACAAGACTGCACAACAAATTGATGAAATCTTGAGCTTCAGACAGAAACCAATTGAAACATTACAGAAGACATGGGAACGATTTAAGGGAATGATGGTTATCTGTCCACATCATGGTATTCCAGAGCAGATGTTGGGGCAACGTTTTTATATGGGTCTGGCTAATACTGTTAAGGAAAATGTTGATGCTTCAGCTGGTGGAGCATTCTTGAGCAAAACGTGGAGAGAAAGTCAAATCTTGCTTGATAAAATGGCACAGAATTCAAGATGGACAACCAGGAATGCACCCGTTACTCCTGTAGTTCACTCAGTGCCATTCGATCCATCCAATACTATTGCAGAGAACGTGGCCACTTTGATAACACATATGAGCATACTAACTAAGAAGGTGGAGGAATCTGGGCAAAAGCAGCAGGTACACATCATTGATACAACCAATGGGGGCTTATGCACATCCTGCATTAGTCAACCATTTGGTAATCAGTGGAATGCAGAATGTGATCACCCTCCTTATCCAGAAAACATGAATTATATGTCAAATTAGGAAAGCCAGAGACAAGGGGGCAGAACTAGGGTTAGCAAGTTCAACCGTATAGACCACCTCACCAACAGCAGAACAATGGAAATATGGGTGTCATGAGACCACAAGGTAATGCAACACCATATCAGAGGCCACAAGGTTATAACCATCAGAATCAACAACAAGCATACTACCCTCCTCAGCATCAACAGGGGGGAAGGCAAGAAGATGGGTTCTCCAGGTTAAAAGCTATGATGCAGCAGGTTATTGGCAAAATGCCAAAATCAGTGAGAGAGTAGATCTACATGATGCAGCTATTAAAAATATTGAAGTACAGTTGGGCCAGATATCTATGGTAGTGAACAATCATCCTCGTGGGACTTTACCTGCAGATACTCAGGTAAATCCTACGGACCAGGGCCCAAGGCAGTTGATGGCAGTGACTCTCCGTAATGGCAGGGATTTAGACTTGGAACTGGAGAGAGCTCGTGAAAGCAGGAAGGCCGAGACACTGGTACCCATGCCGATTGAACTTTATGATTCAACAAACTTGACCAAGATAACAATCCAACCTACTAAAAGAGAACCTAGTGCACAGAGTGAGACTGAAAAAGAAGTCGAGATAGCCCAGGAGCCGGTAGTTGAGGTGGTGGCTGAGAAAGAAAAGTCCCAAATCACCGGGAAAAAGATATCGCCAGCTCCATTTCCTCAGAGGCTGGCCAATACCAAAAGGATGAACAGTATAAAAAGTTCTTGGATATGCTAAAGCAAATACAGGTAAATATCCCATTGATTGATGCATTGAAGGAAATGCCTGGTTACGCTAAAATGATGAAGGACTTGATGTCCAGAAAATTTGACTTCCAAGATCTGGCTACTGTCACCCTTACTCAGACTTGTAGTGCGGTGGTGACGCGTCCTATTGCTGAAAAGTTATCTGACCCAGGGAGTTTTACAATTCCTTGTACCATTGGCAACTTAGCTTTCGCCAAGGTTCTATGTGACATGGGGGCCATCATTAATCTGATGCTGCTAGCCATATATAAAAGACTGGGGATTGGTAGAGCCAGACCAACTTAAATGTTATTGCAGCTAGCTGACAAGACGGTACAGAGACTGTCAGGCATTCTGGACGATGTATTGGTGCAAGTGGGGAAGTTTGTGTTCCCTACTGATTTTGTGATACTAGATTGTAAAGTGGATGAGGAAATTCCCATAATCTTGGGAAGGCCATTCTTGGCCACAGGCAGAGCCCTTATCGATTGTGAGACTGGTGAACTGAAGATGAGGCTCAATGATGAAGAAATCACGTTCAACATGCAGAAGTCTCTGAGGCGACCAAGTGAGTTCGCCCACTGCTCTCTTATTGATGCTGTGAACATGATCCCAGAAAAAGATGATGCGTCCCTGACTGTGGGGGACCCTTTGACTGAATGTTTGAAGAATCTAGATGATATGAACGGTGAAGAACTGTCAGATTGGGTGTTAGCACTTGATGAAAAATGGGTATGGCCAAAGGTTCTCGAGTTTGAGTCACTATACGTAGAGGAAAGAGAGAGAGCCCGCCGGCCAGGCCATCTATTGAAGAACCACCCAGGTTGAAACTGAAATCACTGCCACCTTATCTGGTTAATAGGAACAAAGAACCCATGGATGATGACGTACATGAAGTGCTAGTGGAGAAGTCCAGACTGTATTTTGAGGATGTCTATGTGGTAGAAAAGATATTAGAGTTAACCAAGGACATTGATGATACATTTTGTTGAATCTAGTGTCATTAGTGTTGAGGATGTTGGTACACACTCCAACCATTTTTTCACATTGTGTTTGGATGATGATATGAAAATAGAGTCATCCGAACTACTTGAGGAGCCAAGGAATAAAGAACAAGATGCCTACATTCCGGAATTCTTCTTGCCAGAAAGTCGGGAGTACACATCTCATAGAAAGGCCAAAAAGCACAGATTACTACATTGTTTTATTGGGCCAGGCAGATTCGTTCCACCACCCCAGGAGCATGATCATAGAGCAGAATCAAAACTTGGGGTTCAATTCATAAGTTCAAAGTGGAGGCATAGAGTGATTCAAGCATTTGTTCGAAGGAGCATAGAAATCAAAAAACCAATGGAAAGGATGTCGACGCGACTAGAGCAGGGAGTTTCTTGCACCTTACTTTTATTTCTTGTTTTGCCTATATGTGATGCACTGAGGATATTTCATGATTTAATTGTGGGGTGCTGTACATATTTGTTGTGAGTTGTTGTGTTTAGTGTGTTAGTAGTTTTATTTGTTTATGTTAGCAAGTTGGTTTTCTTTTAAGTTTTGTAGCTTTTTCTGTAGTCTTTTTATTTTAGGTAGAACAATACAGAAAAAAAATTCTTTTTAGAAATATATGGACTCTTCCCGACGATGGATCTCCTAGACAGTTCTCTTGAGGGAAGTAAGTCTAGAGAAAATACCAAATTTTTTTTTATTTAAGGTAGTGTAGTAATTCCCCCTTGGTTTTTCTTTGGACCACGGTTCTTTTCCAAGGGTTTTTAATTGAACTGGGTGTAGGTAGTTTTTGAATTTTAGGAGTAGTAACCACATGGTTGAGAAATTAATCGCAGCAATATCTCGGAACTTTGTGATGCCTTGAGAATAGTAAGTACGTTGGTTGTGACGCTTAGGCTCAGTTTTTTGACTCTAGGATAAATACTTTAAATCGTGGATTCTTAAATTTTCTTAACTGATTTGGCTGGAGTATCATGATAGATGCAATCCTGAGTGAGTTATGTGCCAAGTGTGTGTGAGGTTGGTATGTTATTCTGTGCATTGCATTTGATGTCTAGAATTTGCCTCGTGTGTGTGCAAAGCGAAATAGTAGTTTTGTAGAGTCTTGGAAGTGATTAGGAATTTCTTTGTTGAGCCAGCTATGTATATTTTACCCACCTAATTGTTATGTATCATAGTTAACCCCGTTGAGCCTATAATCCTGTTTCTTTGGCAACTACATTACAAGCCACACCCCTTTGTTTGAATCGATCATATATTTAAACCTTGTCACCTCTCGTAAGCACTGGAAATGTGATGAAATATGGAAAAATTAAAGTGTGGGGTGGTAGGTTATTTTGTTTGAGGGGAATAATTGAAATAAGGATAAAGGTGCACTGTTTTGAAAAGTAAGAGTCACTTGAAAAAAAAAGAGAAAAAGAAAAAAAAATTAACAAAAAAAATATAGAAAATAAATTGTTGTATTGTTGTGAAAGAAAAATATATATGTGGTGACTCTTGATGTAGTTGTGCTTAAACAAGTATGGGGTAATAACATTGATGTGAAGGTGGAGTTTGGCTTAATATAAGTTTGAGGTTGAAAGTTAAAGTATATGTATAAAAGTGCTTGGGGAGGTGTAGTCACTCTTATATCTAAAGTATACTACCCGTCCCGCAGCCTACATTACAAACAAATAAAGTCCCACTTGATCCTAGACTGAATGAGCTCGATTAGTAGAGTAGTACACTACGGGCAAGCCTAT
>ML394238.1:147170-209105 GCA_005239525.1 Nicotiana knightiana | reverse complement strand
CTCTTTGATTTGGTGAGGGCACATGATTCATGAAGGAAAGGTAATGTTGTTGACCTCTATGTTAGAGTAGTGAGTGGATTGTGAATAAAGCATGGTATATGTGAGTCGACTATTGAGGCGAGGATGTCACACCTTTGTGCTTAAACTATTTTAAAAATTCTTGGTATAACATATTAAGGGATTTGGTTAATAAGTTGTGTTCATGAGTGTAGTTTGATTGCTCGAGGACGAGCAAATTTTTAAGTTTGGGGTGTTGATGTGTGGCTAGAATTCAGGGTTTAACACATTAGGTGCCTTACATTTTATGTGCGTTAATGATGAAAATACACTTTGTATGTGACTAATGGAGTCTATTTCATATGTAGGTGAATTGGATATGGAAGCCGAGTTAAATGGATACATAAACGTCGAAAATACGCTCAAGGGTCGAATATGAGTGAATCGGGCTATAGTCGGGCGTTCCGGCTGTAAAGCCTGGCCTAGCCAGGCGTTTGAGCCCTAACGCCAGGCCTGGCCATGCGTTAGCCAGGCGTTTGGGCTCTAACGCCAGGCCTGGCCAGGCGTTAGCCAGGCGTTTGGCATGTAACGCCTGGTCCCTGGTCCGGTCAAATCCGAGTTTTGAAGATTTTAAGTGTTTCCTGGTTTGAATAGAAGTCTCCTACACGTTTAGGGTTTGTCCTAAACATATAAATAGACACAAAAACACAACTTTAGGGGACTTTGGGCCATTAGAGACAAGATACGCTTGTGGAATACTACTCAGAGAAGCAAAACATTGATTTTTACAGCTTTTATTCATTACTTTGTAGTTTAATTATGCAAGTTATTTTAGAGTTGATTATTATGTGCATGAGTAGCTAATTTCTTTAATCTAGGGTTTTGGTGGAACCCGTTGGGGATGAACTTATTGTGATATTAATATAGCTTTGATTGGTTGATTAACCTCTATTTGTTCAACTACGTTCTTGTTGTAGTTGATTGAAGGGCCCTCAATTAGCTGCTCCTATTTATTATGTATCTACTTGAGAGAGAGTACATATTTAGGTAGTTGTTTGAACAACACCACTCCCAGAGTATAGACGAAAGTCATAACCGAGGGTTTAGAAATTGGATTAGAAATAACGATACTTCAGGTGCAATCTAAAGTGAACTGTAATGCAATATTGCTAGCGTAACTTGAGAGAGTGCATGTAGTAAATTATCATAATTACTTGAGAGAGACTTATGGTAGATAGAGTGTTCATGATTGATAGAGACAAATAATCAAACTATAAGAAGTATCCGAGAAGGAAGTTCACCAATGGGGGAAACCATGACCTTAGACCTTTATTATAATTGTTTACACCATATTGTTAGTTAATCGTTAGTTTATTAATTTTGTCAGTATAAATAGTAAAACATCACCAATTAATATTCAAAAGTCTCGAGAAAATTGATTAAGTAAAAGTTTTGTATTCTGACAGCTTGATTGATACGTAAATTCACTGTGGAATCGACTCTGAACATAATACCCCGGATTATATTTGCAGCGCCTGTTTAGTCTTTTTATAAGACATAGTTGAGCGTGATCAATAGCCATCATACACCTTTGAAATGTCACCAGTGCATTGCATAACCCAAATGGCATCCGCGAGAATTTGAAAGTACCATAAGGACATGTGAAAGTAGTTTTCTCTTGATCCTCCAGAGCAATAAGAATTTGATTGTAGCCGGAATACCCATCAAGGAAACAATAGAAAGCACGACTGTCAAATCTATCTTGTATTTGATCTAGGAAAGGAAGTGGGAAATGATCCTTCATTGTGACTTTGTTGAGCTTGCAATTAGGGGTGGAAATTTGAGCCCAAACCCATTCAACCCGCCCAACCCACCCTGAAAGTGAGTTCACCGGCTTCCACATCAACAAGAGCCTTCCCCGTAGCAAGGAAAGGTCTATGGATAATTGGCACCTCATAGTCCACTTCACAATCAAGAATCACAAAATCCGACAGGAGAATGAATTTACCAACACGAACCAACACATCATCAATTGTACCCAATTGTCTCTTCATGGTACGATCCGCCATCTATAATATCATAGATGTAGGTCTTGGTTTCCCAATCTCCAAAGTCTTGAAAACCGAATAAGGCATCAAATTGATAATTGCCCCAAGATCACAAAGAGATTTAGCAAAGTTGGAACTTCCAATGGTACAAGAGATTGTGAAAGCGTCAGGATCTTCCAATTTAGGAGTCATTGAATGCACAATTTCACTCACTTGATGAGTCATCTTTATAGTTTCGCAATTCATCAACCGCTTCTTTGTCACCAAGTCCTTCATGAACCTTTCATAATCGGGCATTTGCTCCAAATCCTCAACCAATGGCACATTAATAGATACACTCTTCATCATGTCAATGAACCTTTTGAATTGATTCTCGCCATTTTTCTTGGCAAGCCTTTGAGAATATGGAGGAGGAGGCCTTGGAATTGGTGCCTTAGCCTCTGCACTACCGGTTCCATTATGTGAATAATGGGCATCCTAGACGGGTTCACCTCCTCTTGAATCTCCTCCAAATTGTCATCAATATCAATTCTTACTTCATCATTTGCTTGCACCACATTGTCCGGGACCTCATCTTCTCGTACCACTTTCTCATCATCCACAATTTTCCTTTGACTTGAGGTGGGTGCATCCCCACCTTTTCCACTCCCTATAGTAACGGCCATGGAATGTCCCGTGTTGTTCCCACCCTTTGGGTTCACCACCTTGTCACTTGGTAGTGCCCCCTTAGGACGAGTGTTTAAAGCTTGTGAGATTTGCCCCAATTGAACTTCCAAGTTGCAAATTGAAGTGTTGTGAGAGGCTAGTTGGGCATCGGAGTCAGTATTCTTCTCCATCATTTGTTTGAACATGTTCTCAATTTGTCCCATCTCATTGTTGGAAGATCTTGGACCATGGGAAGGATAATGAGGCGGGTTTCTCGGTTGTTGAGACATCGGGGACCTTTGAAAGCCCGACCCCCGATTTCCTTGGTTATTGTTCCATCCCCCTTGGTTTTTGCCTCCCCAATATCCTTGACTATTACCACTCCAATTGCCTAGTTTTTTTTACCATTCCAATTTCCTTGATTGTTTTGATTGTTCCAATTTTCTTGGTTGTTACCACCATTCCAATTATCTTGGTTGCTAGAATTCCAATTCCCTTGATTACCGTGAGGTCTCCATTGTTGTTGATTGGGGCCTTGAGAGTTGTTTCTTTGCCCTTGGAAGTTTTTCACGTATTGTACTTCCTCCTCTTGTTCATTATAGGATTCATCTTGATCAAACCCACAATCTTCTTTCACATAATATTCCACACGGTTTTGAACTTGAAGACCCTTTTGCCTTCTCTTGTTTACCATCATATTAACTCCCTCCATTGCATTGACTTGCTTAGGACCTTTCACTTGTTGAAGTTGAGCCTTGGATAAATGATTCATCGTGGTGGTCAACTCAACAATTGCTTGCCCATGATCATGCAATTATTTATGTTGGTGAATCACGTTTGGATCACCTTGAGGAACATTTTCTCTAATTTTCCATGCCAATGAAATATCCACCATTTCATCTAAGATCTGACAAAACTTCTGTATATGGCGTTGTAATGAAATTTCCACCGGCAAGTTGATTGACCACGCATTGATTGGTAGTATTGATTCCCCTATAGAAAGTTTGTTGAATCATAGCCTTTGTCATGTCATTGTTTGGGCACTCTTTCACCATAGTTCGGTATCTCTCCCATATCTCATACAAAGGCTCATTGGGTTCTTGTTTGAATGCTAGAATCTCATCTCTAAGAGTAGCCATATGTAAGGGAGAAAAGAACTTGGAAAAAAATTTCTTTGCCAATTCATCCCATGTATGGATGGAATGGTTTGGCAACCTTTCTAACCAATCCAAGGCTTTCCCCCATAGAGAGAAAGGAAATAGCCTCAACCTTAAAGCATCCTCGGAGATGTTTGTCTGTTTAATCGCCCAACAGGTGTCCACAAACCCCCTCAAGTGTTTGTACGCATTTTGATTCGGAGCCCCGGTGAAGAATCCTCATTGCTCTAGCAATGTGAGCATAACATTTGTGATTTGAAAGTTGCCCGCCCTAATGCGGGGCGGTACTATGGAACTTGCATGCCCTTCATTTGGCAACACCTGGTGTGGAGCCGCTCTTGGGTGAGGTGGGAGTGAAATGGGAACGTTTTCTTGAGGCAGTCGGCCTCGTCTATTTTCTTGAGGTTCAAGAGGAACCTCTTCAACTTGGTCATCTTCCACTTCCACATCCCCTAGAGGAATGTTTCCAAGAGGATCATTGTGATTGAGAGTCATTGTTTCATCTACAATTATTTCACCAAAAATATTAGTAACACAGAAGGAAAAGAAGTCAATTCACACACAAAACCAAATATATAGCTAAATCCGTTTTTAGCTCCCCGGCAATGGCGCCAAAAAGTGATCTCGTCCAATTCACACCTCTATTCGAGGTTATGAAATGGTAGATTGCAATAATAATACCCAACAAGGAGTCACGATCGAATCCACAGGGAGCTGAGATGAGAATTAGTAGATATATTTGGATAGAGCACGTGAAGTATCTAGATTGCACTTCCACAAATATGGTTTTGTTTGTACTTCTAAAATTACGCTAAGGATTGCAATTCTAAGATATAAACTAGAGAATATTGTTTTTGGAATGTTTTTCAAATATGTGAAAAGGTCTAAGGCTATGACCATCACCTAGGTGTTTGCCTAATGGGTTATAAACTTTAAAGTTGGTTTGTTAGTCGGGGTGTATTATAGCTATCAACACTCAAGTACCCACTCAATACCTCTCGATAAAAGAGTGATTTTTCCCAATTTGGCTTTGTCAAGTCCAAATGGGTATTGAACAAAACAATTGATAAAAAGCTCAAGTCGGGTTTTACTATCTCAAGGTTTAACCCTTTAATTGGGATTATCAATCTCTTGATTTTATCCCAAATTCTTGTTAGCCGAGTTTTCTTAGACTGTCTCTCTTTCTCAAGTAGAGACCAAGTCAAATAGGCATGAATTAATGTTTGCAACCATTAATTCTACAATTAAAAGCAAGAAGAAAGCTAAATAATAAACACCCAACCATAAACAAGCCCTAAATCAAACACCCATTAGGTTTACATACTACGGTTGGGTCACAACCCCAGCTAAAAATCTAGCTACTCATAATGGGTATAGAAGAAAATAAAGAAGAAAAGATGATAAAACTCATATTGCAAGATTAAAAGATAAAATCCAATGTTAAATCACCAAAGTAAGCTAAAGTTGCCTAAAGAGGTAAGGAAAAACGGCTACAACACTTTCAATATTCAAAACTTGACCTAATTTTGTGAAAGTAGTCTATTTATACAAAGTTGGAATTTTCGGACAAAAATGCCCTTTTGATGGTTCTGCAGCCGCACAGTTCCATGTGCGGTATGCACTTCTCTTCAGTCTTGACAGGAGTTGACTCTGCGGCCGCACAATTCTGGATTGCGGCCACATCTCTCATGTTCTGCGGTCCGCACAAGTCTTGGTGCGGCTGCACAGGGCTCTTCTATGGACCGCATAATTTCGAAGTGCGGCTGCGTAGCTCTGTGACAGCACAATTATTGTGAGATCCCATATTTCTTTTTGAGCTTGAAATGAGACTCTCTGAACTTTGGCTCTTGCATAGCTTTTGCGTCCGCACAATAATTGTGTGGTCGCACTTTGCACTGGGACTCTGTTAAATCTCTTTCACATTCTGTGGCTGTAGATGAAAATCTGCAGTCCGCACTTGAGCTTCTATGCCTGATTTTTGTCCTTGAGTTCAAATCATTCATTCTTGAGCTGGATTTCATCTTAGTGGCTCATTTTCGAATACTCCTGCAATTAAGCATATTTCATTAGTTTTCGGTAATACAACTAAACACTTTTGGGCTAAAATGAAAGCAAAAAGGCGCTAATAAGTATTCAAAAGCCCCACTTATCAGATATCTACGCTAGTCTCAAGACTCCCAATAGTAACCACACACGAACGATAGTTACAATCTACAACAATAGAATTTCCCACAGGTGTGGCCATATACACGGGAGCACTCAAAGAATCACGAGGCACAACCAGATATGAAGCAAAATAGGATGAAACGTAGGAATAAGTAGATCCCGATAAAATAGAACTGAAGCATCTCTATGGAAAACGGGACAATATATGTGATAATGGCGTCAGATGACTCAGACTCAGGCTTATCTAGAAAAGCATATCATCGAGGTTGGGCCCCACCACTCTCGACTACATCTCTAAGACGGCCTCTAGCTGGCTGGCCTCCACCTCTAACGGTCCAACTTCTACCTCTAACAGTCTAACCCCCACCTCTCACTGCCTGACCCCTGCCTCTAGCTGGCTGAGAGCGCGGTGGAGAAACTAATGCCTGAACAATTGCACGAAAACTCTGTTGTGGCATACCGCCCAATAACCTCATAAAGGACCTCCTGATGTGCCCAAAACCACCACACTCAATACACCCCTCCTGCTGATGTGGCTTCTGGAACTGAATAGACCCGAACGGGCCGGATAATCACAGTGATAGCTCTGAATCAGAGGTGCACCGATAGCAGCTGATGGTGCGCTGTAGGTTAGCTGCCCAAAATAAGGTACATAAAGACCATGAGGAGGATGGCCTCTACCAAAAGAACCCCTACCCCAAGACGAGGCACCGTTGAAACTACCGGAATGATGAGTCCTCTTATCTGAAACATGTCGCCTCTCCTGAGCAAAAACCATCTTGATCCGACTAGTAATATTTATAGCCATCTGAAAGAAATATCACCCCCGGTCTCCTTAGCCATCTGTAGCCTTGTAGTGTAAGTGAGTTCATCAATAATTCTCCTCATCCTCTCACTCTCAGTAGGAATCAAAATAAGGGCATGATGAGCTAGATCTACAAAACGGGTCACATACTAAGTAACAACCATATTGCGCTACTAGAGACGCTCAAACTGCCTAAGGTAATCCTATCTCAGTGTGACAGAGAGGAACTTCCCTAGAAATAGCTGTGAGAACTTCTCCAAGTAAGTGCAGGTGACCCAGCTAGTCTGGTCAACATATAATCTCTCCACCACCTCTTGGAAGAACCCGTCATTTGAAACACATCAAAATCGACCCCATTGGTCTGAACTATACCCATGTTCCGCAGCACCTCATGGCAGCAGTCAAGATAATCCTGTGGGTCTTCAGAAGTTGCACCACTGAAGTGAAGTGTAAAGAGCTTAGTAAACTCATCCAATCTCAATAAAGCCTCATAAGACATGGCGGGCCTATCACCGGCATGTGCCGCAACAGGATTGTGGGGTGTTAGAGTCTGACACTGGAGAGCCCATCTGCTCCGGAGTGTGAGTAACGGGAGTCTGTGCTCCTCCCCCAACTTGAGAGATGGTTGGTGCCACCGGAAATGTATCGGCCTGGGCCACACTCTCCATAAGGCCCACCAAACGGATTAGAGCGTCCTGAAGCACTGGAGTGGTGATGAACCCCTCTGGGACCTGAGCTGGTCCAACAGGTGTAGTCTGAGCTGGAACCTCCTCATCATAATGTACATGAGGCTCCACTTTTGGTGTTGCTGCTTGAGCTCTTGGTTGAACTCTGCCTCGGCCCTGGAGTAGGAGCTGCCACTGGGGGCTCTGGCTACTATCTAGTTGTATATGCAGTACATATTCTCTCCATCTGCAAGAGAACAAGAATATAAGAGTTCAATCATCTACGATAGAATAAAATCGCACGACAGAGAAAGAAGAAGTGATATTTTTCATAAACTCCATAGTCTCTGGAAGATAAGTACAGACGTCTCCGTACCGTTCCTCCAGACTCTACTAAGCTTGCTCGTGACTTGTGAGACCTAGGCAACCTAGTGCTCTAATACTAACTTGTCAAGACCCGAAAAACCCACCCCCGAGACCATGATGGAGGCGAACATTTCACTATCTAGGCAAGAAAACCTTAGAGCAGTTTATCCATTTTTAACAGTTCAGATTAATTAATAATAAAGAGACCTTAGTAACTAAAATAAATATTAAAGTAATGTGCGGAAAACATAACAACTGAAATATCTAATACATCCCTGAATCTGGTGCCACGAGTGCACGAGATGCTAGAATAGTACAAATAAAGGTTTGAGTAGAAATAAAGTTGTCTGAGTGAAAGTACACAACTAAGATAAGGAAGAATGGGACTTTAGAGGTTGCAGACGCCGAACAGTTGTACCTCAAGTCTCCACTCAATAGACGACTCGTGAAATCTACGAACCGCCGTTAGGATCGACTCATAAATCTGCACAAGAAGTGCAGAGTGAAGTATGAGTACAACTGACACCATGTACTCTGTAAGTGTTGAACCTAACCTCGACTAAGTAGTGACGAGGCTAAGGCAGTCACTTACAATAACCTGTGCGCAGCAAAAAGATAATGGTAGGAAAGAAAATGCGAAAATGAATTAAAGCAGTTAACACATGAAAGTGACTCAATCTCCAAATGAAAACCAGTAAATTCCAGAAATACCAAATACTTAGAGTCTCGTATGAAAATACTGAAATCAACACAACAAGATAAGGAAATAAAATCACATAGACTGTTGTGGCGTGCAAACCAATCCCACCGTAAAATAAAATCCTCCCTTAGTCCACCACAATAATATCAGCAATAATAAATAATATATATGTTGCATTGCACAACCCTATCCCACCATATATTCATAATCAATATCAAAATTCACCCTTATTTCAGTTGTTTCGGCGTGCAACCCCATCCCATCGTACAACACAATTCTCCCTTATTCCACCATAATAATAAATACTAAACAACAAGACAATTCAAATAATGACAACTAAGAGTACAAGTAAGTCATTTAAGACAAGTAGTAGTAAATCATGGAAGTATTTTAAGCATGTAACATATAAAGCATGTGGTGAAATAATTAATAAAATGCAAGAAAATATGGGAACTAGTATTTTGGTGGCGTATATACACTTCTCACCTCGCATATATGCCACAGACATGAATTTAACATAACACATAGCTCAAGGGTTCCTAATTCCCTGAAATCAAGGTTAAACCCAACACTTACCTTGCTCTGCAGTCAACTCAGTGCTCTACCAGGGCCTTTCCTCTATAATCTGCCTCCAAACCAATCATATCTATCCAAAATAGAAACGACATCGTCAAATAATGCTAAGAGAATCAATTACAATGCATAAAGTTAGGTTTTTTACACTTTCCCCAAAAGGTCAAAAAAATCGACCTCGGGATCGCTTGGTCAAAAATCGAGATTCAGACCAAAACTCATTTACCCATTCACCCCCTAGATCGATTATATAATTAGTTTTGAAATCTGACCCCAAATTGAGGTCTAAATCCCGAATTTGCAAAACCCCCCAATTCTTCCTAAATCCCTAGTTTTCTACCATGGAAGAACGACGATTAAGGCTAGAAATTAATGGTTGATGTTAGAAATAAAAGAAAATGAGTTAAAGTATACTAACCTATAAATTGGTGATGAATTTTCTCTTCAAAATCGCCTCTAGGACGAGCTCAAATGGAAAGATTATGAAAAATGGGTGAAATCCCATCTTTTAGAAATTTAAATGACTGGGCGTCAGGTGTTCATCGTGATTGCGAGACCCCTGACGCATTCACAAAGGAATTTCCCGATTTCCTTACGTGATCGTGAGTTACTCCACGCATTCACGTAGCTTTATCCATCCTCAACTCCGCGTTCACGAGCCTAGGCTCGCGTTCGCGTAGAGCAAACTCATCTCCCAGCCCCCGGCTCTCTAATGCCATGGGTTCGAGTTGGTGTGGTCGCTTTTGTGAAGAGTAGTCCCCCCATTGCTCCGCATTCGCATCCAAAACCTTGCATTCGCACTGAGTAAAATCACCCTCTTTCCCAACTAGCCTTCGCAATCGCGGGACTTTCTTCGCGATCGTGAAGAAGGAAGTACCAGAAACCAGAATTTTCTAAGTCCAAAACACCCGTAGCCTTTCCAATACACACCTGAGCCTCGGGGCTTAAAACCAAATATGCACACAAGTACAAAAATATTGTACAAACTAGCTCGCATGATCAAAACACCAAAATAACACCTTGGACTACCTATCGGAATCCAAAACGAATGTAATTTTCAATAAAACTTAAGAACTTTGATTATAACAACCGGAAGTCCGAATCACGTCAAATCACTTTTGTTTTGCACCGAATTTTATAGACAAGTCATAAATACAGTAATGAACCTATACCAAGTTCTGAAACCAAAATCTGGACCCGGTAGTAACAAAGTCAAACTTCGGTCAAACTTATCAATTCTTTAAACCTTTAAGCTTCTAGTTTTAAATAAATTGCGCTAATTCGAGTTAGGGACTTCTGAATTTGATTCTGAGCATACGACCAAGTCCTAAATCACGATACGGATCCATAGGGACTGTCAAAACACGAATCCAGGTCCGTTTGCTCAAAATATTGATCGAAGTCAACTCAAATAAATTTTAAAGCACGATTTCACATTTTAATCAATTCTTCACATGAAAGCCTTCTAGAAAAAGATACGGACTGCGCACGCAAAATGAGGAATACAAAAAGGAGTTATTTAAGGTTTCAAAACACAAAATTAAGTGTTAAAGCTCTATATGTTCTATCGGGCCATCACGTTCTCCACATCTAAAACAAGAGTTCGTCCTCGAACGGACATAGGTAAAAACCTGGACTGGGGAAGAGGTGTGGTTATCTACTCTGCATGTCCGACTCGGACTCCCAAGTGGCTGCATCGATTGGCTGACCTCTCCACTGCACTCGAACTGAATGATAACTCTTTGATCTGACCTGTCGAACCTGCCGGGCTAGAATAGCCATCGGCTCCTCCTCATAAGTCAAATCCTTATCCAACTGGACTGAGCTGAAATCTAGCACATGAGATGGATCACTGTGATACATCTGAAGCATAGACACATGGAACACCGGATGGACTGCTGATAAACTAGGTGGCAACACGAGCTTGTAGGCCACCTCACCCACTCTCTGAAGAATCTCAAAGGGTCTGATATACCTAAAGCCCAACTTGACCATCTTTCCGAACCTCATCACACCCTTCATGGGTGAAACCCGGAGCAACATTCTCTCTCTAACCATGAATGAAATATAACGAACTCTACGGTCGGCATAACTCTTCTTCCTAGACTGAGCTGTGCGAAGTCGATCCTGAATAATCTTGACCTTATCCAAGGCATCCTGCACCAAATCCATACCCAACAACCGAGCCTCTCCCGACTCGAACCATCCAACCGGTGAATGGCACCGCCTCCCGTATAATGCCTCATAGGAAGCTATCCGAATGCTCCTCTGGTAGCTGTTGTTGTAGGCAAACTCCGCAAGCGGCAAAAACTGATCCCAAGAGCCCTTGAAATCCATAACACAAGCACGAAGCATATCCTGCAATATCTGAATAGTGCGCTCGGACTGCCCGTCTGTCTAGGGATTAAATGATGTGCTCAACTCAGAAATGATAGACACATGCACACCGTGTAGACAGACGATCTTGCGGATGTTGATCTCAGCTAACCTCTCTGAAGAATAGGTAACTGCCACTGGAATCAAATTTGCTGACTTGGTCAACCTGTCCACAATGACCCATACTGTGGCGAACTTTCTCTGAGTCCCTGGGAGTCCAACAACAAAAATCATAGTGATACGTCCCCACTTCCACTCAAGAATCTCTAACTTCTAAAGCAAACCACCAGGTCTCTGATGCTCGTACTTTACTTATCGAAAATTTAGAGATAGAGCTACATATGCAACTATATCCTTCTTAATCCTTCTCCACCAATAATGTCGCCGCAAGTCGTAATACATCTTGGCGGCACCCAAATGAATAAAATACCGGGAACTGTGGGCCTCCTCAAGTATCAACTCTCGAAGTCCATTCACATTGGGCACAAAATATGATCTTGCATCCTCAAAACCCCATCATCTCTCACTATAACATGCTTGGAACCACCATGTCGTGCTGTTTCGTTAAGGACGAGTAAATGAGGGTCATCATACTGCCATTCTCTAATACACTCATACAAGGAAGATCGAGCGACTATGCAAGCTAGAATACGACTGCGCTCTTAAACATATAACCTCAAGAACTGATTGGCCATATCGTGAACATCTGCTGCAAGTGGTCTCTCACCAACTGGAATATACGCGAGGCTGCCCATACTCACTGCCTTTCTACTCATGGCATCGGCTACCATATTGGCCTTCCTGGGATGATACAAAATTGTGATATCATAGTCCTTCAATAGCTCCAACCATCTTCTCTGCCTCAAATTGAGATCCTTTTGCTTGAACAAGTACTGTAGACTCTGATGATCCATGAATACCTTGCACAACACGTCGTAAAGGTAGTGCCGCCAAATCTTCAACACATAAACAATGGTTGCAAACTCTAAGTCATGAACAGGGTAATTCTTCTTATAAGCCTTCAACTTCCTCGACACATATGCGATCACCATGCCATCATGCATCTCATATTGGGCTCGGCATCAATACTGCTCTGAGCCTAATATGAGATGCATCACAATACATTGTGTAAGATCCTGAACCGGTGGGCAACGTCAATACTAGCAACGTAGTCAAACCAGTCTTGAGCTTCGGAAAGCTCAACTCACACTTGTCTGACAATATGAACGGGGAACCCTTCTGGGTCAATCTGGTCAATGTGGATGCTATAAATGAAAACCCCTCCATGAACTGGCAGTAATAGCCCGTCAAACCCAGGAAACTATGGATCTCTATAGATGAAGTAGGTCTAGGCCAGTTCTGAACTGCCTCAATCTTCTTAGGATCCATCTTTATGCCCTCTGCCGATACAACGTGCACCAAAAAGGCAAGTGAGTCTAGCCAAAACCCACACTTTGAACTTGGCATATAGCTGGCTATCTATTAGAGTCTGAAGTACAATCTGAAGATGCTGCTCATGCACCTCTAGAATGCGGGAGTAGATCAAGATATCATCAATAAATACGATCACGAAGGAATCCAAATAGGGTTTGAACACCCGATTCATCAAATCCATAAATGCAACTAGGGAATTTGTCAACCCAAATGACATCACTAGGAATTCATAACGCCCATACCGAGTCTGAAAATCCATCTTAGGGACATCAGATTCCCTAATCCTCAACGGATGGTAGCCATACCTCAAATCGATCTTTGAAAATACTTTGGCACCCTAAAGTTGATCAAATAAGTCATTGATCCTCTGAAATGAATACTTGTTCTTGATAGTGACTTTTTTCAACTGCCGATAGTCTATACACATTCTCATCAACCCATCTTTCTTCTTCACGAACAACATGGGCGCACCCCAGGGTGAGACACTAGGGCCTCATTTGTTTTTTTTAAGATTAAGACGTCTGAATATGAATACACATATAAATATCAAGATGCGTATAAAGATTAAGATATCTGAATTTTAATACACATCTGAATATTAAGATGTGTATAAAAAATTGAAAACTAAATGATTAAGACTGTTTGATTTTTAAAATCAGAATGTATAAAATTTATCTTTATTCAAAAATTAATAAACATAAAAATTCAAATGAAATACTATTTAATCCAATATTTTATAAGTAAAATATATAGTTTTTTAAAATATGGTAGTTGCTGGTGGTGATGGCTAATGTTGGTGCTTGTGAATGCTGACTAGAGGCAGTGGTTGGTGATAATTTTGGCTGATGGTGGTGGTTCAGGGTAGTATCTAGTGGTGATTGGTAGTGGTGGCGATTATTATTGAGGATAGTGGTGGTGGGGGTGATAGTTAATAATGGCTGGTGGTGATGGTAGTTGTGATTAAGGAAGGTGGTGGTGGGTGGTGTTAGTTTATAATGATGTGCAGTACTAGCTATGGTTGTTGATGGTGATCGGGTAGTTAGTTATTGTAGTTGAGGTGGATGAATATTGGTTGTGGTTGAGAATGATGGTGGTGGAGTGGTAGGGATGGTGAGTGGTGGTAGTCGATAATGGTGGTGGCTATGAATGAGGATGGTGGTAGTGGGATGGTGGTAGTTGACAATGGTAGGCGGTGGCGGCAATTAATAATGAATATGGATGATAGCATCTTAATGAAATTAAGTCTCTGTTATAGATCTTAATTATACAGACCTATTCAGACCCATTAAGTAATTTTGAAGTAAAAAAACAAACATACTTAATTATTAAGATCTGAATAATTAAGAGTCATACTTTAAAATACAAACGCACTTAATGTCTGAGTTCTAAATGATTAAGATTCATACCTTCATTAAGTGCAAGCAAATGAGGCCTAGGTCTAATGAAGCCCTTATCAAGCAAATCTTGCAATTGCTCCTTCAATTCTTTCAACTATGGCGGGGCCATACGATATGGCGGAATAGAAATGGGCTTAGTGCCCGGAGCCAAATCGGTACAGAAGTCAATGTCTCTGTCAGGTGGAATCACCGCCAGATCTACAGGAAATACAAACTCATGACAACTAGTACTTAATCCATGGAGGGAACCTCCACACTAGAATCTCGGACATAGGCTTAACACCCCTTCTCCACCATATGTCGAGCCTTCACATAAGAAATAACTCTATTGGTATAGTGGCCAGGAGTTCCCCTCCACTCTAATTGAGACAACCCCGGCAATTCTAAGGTCACCATCTTGGCGAGACAATCCAATATAGCATGATAAGGTGATAGCCAATCCATACCCAAGATGACATCAAAATCTACCATATCAAGAAGTAAGAGATTTACACTAGTCCCAAGACTCCAAATAGTAACCACACATGAACAATAGACACGATCTACAACAATAGAATCTCCCACAGGTGTGGCCACATACACGGGAGAACTCAAAGAATCACGAGGCACAAAAAGATATGAAGCAAAATAGGATGACACGAATAAGTAGATCCCGGATCAAATAGAACTGAAGCATCTCTATGGGAAATGGGAAAAATACCTGTGATAACAGCGTCAAATTACTCGGCCTCAGGAATAGCTAGGAAAGCATAACATCGGGGTTGGCCCCTACCACTCTGAACTACATCTCTGGGACGGCCTCTAGCTGACTGGCCTCCACCTCTAATGGTTTGACCTCCACCTCTAACGGCCTGACCCCCACATCTGGCTGCCTAACCCCTGTCCCTGGCTGGCTGAGAGGGCTATGGAGAAATCAGTGCCGGAACCATGGCACGAGAACTCTGTTGTGGCATGCCGCCCAATAACCTCGGACATGACCTCCTGATGTGCCCAAAACCACCAAACACAAAACACCCCTCCTCTTGTTGTGGCTGATGGAACTAAACCTGACCTGCACGGAGCGGATAACCACGGTGATAGCTCTGAATCGGAGGCACAATGATATGAGCTGATGGTGCGTTGTAGGCTGGCTACCTAGAATAAGGTACATAAGGACCCGACTCCCTGAAGCATTATGAGTTGCATGAAGCTCTGAATGAAATGGCTTGGGAGGATGGCCTCACCTAAAAGTACCCATACCCTCAGACGAGGCACCACTGAAACCACCAGAATTATGAGGCCTCTTATCCAACACCTGCCCCATCTCCTGAGCAAGAACCATCTTGATTCGCCTAGCGACATTTTAAGCTGTCTAAAAGGAAATCTCATTCTCTATCTCCTTGTCCATCTGTAGCCTGATAGTATAAGTGAGTCCATTAATAAATCTCCTCACCCTCTCCCTCTCGGTAGTAAGCACGAAAAGGGTATGACGAGCTAGATCCAAAAACTAGGTCTTGTACTAAGTAACAATCACACTACCCTACTGGAGATGCTCAAACAGCCTGCGGTAATCCTCTCTTAGTGTGACAGGGAGGAATTTCTCTATAAATAGCTGCGAGAACTGCTCCCAAGTAAGTGCAGGTGACCCAGCCGGTCTGGTAAACATAAAATGTCTCCACCACCTCTTGTTGGAACCCGTCATCTGAAACACAGCAAAATTGACCCCATTGGTCTGAACTATACCCATGTTTTGCATCACCTCATGGCAGCAGTGAAGATTATTCATGTGGGTCCTCAGAAGGTGCCCCGTTAAAGTGAACTGGAAATAGCTTAAACTTGTCCAATATCAATAAAGCCTTAGAAGACATGGCGAGCCTATCACCGGCCTGTGTCGCAACAACCGGCTGGACTACCCCAACTGGTGGGGCTGCTGAAGTCTGATACTGGGGAGTCATCTGTTCCAAAGTGTGAGTATCGGGAGTCTGTGATCCCCTCCTCCCCCCATCTTGAGAGATGGTCGGTTCCACCGAAAATGTACTGCCATGGACCACACTCTCCATAAGGCCCAGCAAACGGACTAGAGCGTCCTGAAGCACTGGAGTGGCGATGAACCACTCCGGGACCAAAGCTGGTCCAACAGGTGCAGTCTGAGCTGGAACCTCCTTTTCAAAATCCACATGAGGCTCCACTGCTGGTGCTAGTGCTGCTACTCTAGCTCTATGCAGAGCTCTGCCTTTACCTGGGCCCCTGGCGTGACCTCGGCCTCGACCTCTGCCCCTAGTAGGAGCTACCATTGGGGGCTCCGACTGCTGTCCAGCTATAGATGTAGTACATGTTCTCGCCATCTGCAAGAAAACAAGAATAGAAGAGTTCAATAATCTATGATAGAATAAAATCCCACAATAGATCAAGAAGAAGTGACATTTTTCCTAAACTCCAAAGTCTCTGGATGATAAGTACAGACGTATCCGTACCAATCCTCCAGACTCTACTAAGGCTGCTCAAAACTCGTGAGACCTAGGAAACCTAGTGCTCTGATACCAACTTGTCACGACCCAAAAATCCCACCCTTGGGACCGTGAGGGCGCCGAACATTTCACTTGTCAGGCAAGCCAACGTTAGAAAAATTTATCCATTTTTAACAGTTCATATTAAATAATAAATAGATCGTAGTAACTAAAATAAATTGTAAAGTAATGTGCGGAAAACATAACAACTAAAATATCTAATACAGCCCTGAACCTGGTGTCATTAGTGCACGAGCTACTAGAATAGTACAAATAAAGGTCTGAATAGAAATAAAGATGTCTTAGGGAAAGTACACAACTAAGATAAAGAAGAAGGGGAATTTAGGAGTTGTGGACGCCGAACAGTTGTACCTCAAGTTTCCACTCAATAGCCGACCCGAGCAATCTATGAACTGTCGTTGGGACCGACTCCCAAATCTGCACAAGAAGTGCAGAATGTAGTATGAGTACAATCGACATCATGTACTCTGTAAGTGTTGAGCCTAACCTCGACGAAGTAGTGACGAGGCTAAGGCAGTCACTTACAATAACTTGTACGCAGCATAAAAATAATGGCACGAAAGAAAATAGGGAAACAAATTAAAGTAGTTAACACATGAAAGTAACTCCATCTCTGAAGGAAAACTAGCAAATGCCAGAAATATCAAATCCTTAGGGTCTCGTATGAAAATACCGAAGCCAACACAATAGGATAAGGAAGTAGAATCGCATAGACTATTGCGACGCAACCCGATCCCGCCGTACAACAAAATCCTCATTTATTCGACCATAATAATATCAATAACAATAAATAATATATATGTTGCGACGCGCAACCCGATCGCACCATATAATAAGAATCAATATAATAAATTACCATTATTTTACCATATCAATTCGCCCTTATTTCACTTACTGCGGCGCGCAACCCAATCCCACCGTGCAATACAATTCTCCCTTATTCCACCATAATAATAAATTCTAAACAGCAAGACAATTCAAATAATAACAACTAAGAGTGCAAGTAAGTCATTTAAGGAAAGTAGCAATAAATCATGGAAGTATTTTAAGCATGTAATAGATAAGACATGTGGTGAAGTAATTAATAAAATGCGAAAAAATGGGAAAACAAGTATTTTGGCGGCGTATATACACTCGTCACCTCGCATATACGTCGTAGACATGAATTTCACATAACACATAGCTTAAGGATTCCTAATTCTCTCAAATCAAGATTAAACCCAACACTTACTTCACTCCGCAATAAACTCAGAGCTCTATCGGGTCCTTTCCTCTAGAATCCGCCTCCAAACTAATCGTATCTAAAAAAAAATCGACTCGATATCATCAAATAATGCTAAGGGAATCCATTACAATGCATAGAGTTGGGATTTTACACTTTTCCCAAAAAGTCAAAAAAATTAACCAACGGCTCGCTTGGTCAAAATTCGAGATTCAGACCAAAACTCATTTATCCATTCATCCCCGAGCCCAATTATGTAATTAGTTTTGCAAACCCACCCAAATTGAGGTCTAAATCCCGAATTTACAAAAAAAATCTCAATTCTTCCTAAATTCCTAATTTTCTACCATGAAAGAACTAGGATTAGGGCTAGAAATTAATGGGTGATGTTAGAAATGGAAGAAAATGAGTTAAAGTATACTAACCTATGAATTGGTGATAAATTTTCTCTTCAAAATCGCCTCTAGGCCGAGCTCAAATGGAATGATGATGAAAAATGAGTGAAATCCCGTCTTTTAAAAATTTAAATGACTAGGCGTCATGTGTTCACCGCAATCGCGAGAACCCTGACACGTTCGCGAAGGCATTGCCCGATTGGCTTACGCAATCGTGAGTTACTCCATGCATTCGCGTAGGTTTCACCTGCCTTACCTCCGTGTTCGCTAGCCTGGGCTCGCGTTCGCGTAAAGTAAACACATCTCCCAGCCCCCGCCTCTCTAATGCCATGCGTTCGCGAAGGGCAATCCCCCCTCCCTCCTCCTTGTTCACGTCCAAAACCTTGCGTTCACACTGAGTAAAACCACCTCTTGTCCCAACTAGCCTTCGCGATCGCAAATAAGGAAGTACCAAAAACCAGCAAAAACTCAAGAAACCAGAATTTTCTAAGTCCAAAACACACGTAGCCTATCCGAAACTCACCCGAACCCTCGGGGCTCCAAACCAAATATGTACACAAGTCCAAAAATATTATACGAACTCGCTCGCGCGATCGAAATACCAAAAGAACACCTAGAACTACGATTCGGACACCAAAACGAATGAAATTTTCAATAAAACTTAAGAACTTTCATTTTAACAACCGGACGTCCGAATCACATCAAATCACTTTCGTTTTGCATCAAATTTTGCAGACGAGTTATAAATATAGTAATGTACCTATACCATGTTCCGGAACCAAAATTCGGACCCGGTAGCAACAAAGTCAAACTTCGGTCAAACTTATCAATTCTTTAAACCTTTAAGCTTCGAGTTTTCAATAAATTGCAATAATTCGAGTTAGAGACTTCCGAATTCGATTCTGGCCATATGCCCAAGTCTCAAATCATGATACGGGCCCACCGAGATCGTCAAAACACATATCCGGATTTGTTTGCTCAAAATATTGACCGAAGCCAACTCAAATGAGTTTTAAAGCACCATTTCACATTTTAATCAATTTTTCACATAAAAGCCTTCCGGAAAAAGGCACCGACTGTGCATACAAAACGAGAAAGGCTAAAAAGAGCTATTTGAGGTATTGAAATACAGAATTAAGGATTGAAGCTCTAGGTCATCACACCCTCCCCCACACACACACTTTTTTTTTTTTTTGAATTTTTTTTTTTCTAATACAAACTAGTTTGACATTTTATCTTACTAGAAGTTTCGATAGATAGTTCAGTAGAAATGTTGGAACAATAAAATATGATAAATAGTAATATGTATATTGGATAGAGTGATTAAATGTTGAGCTAAAGACATAAAAGTAGTTTTTGCAGTTTAGAAATTAAATTTGATGGCTTACTAATTTATAGATCTACTCACTCTTATCCCAAGATTATTCATGATTCTGCCCCTAATTGATACTAGATAATTATCTCTACTGGAATATAAGGAAATTTTAGTCGAATTAGAAGTAAAAAGGAATACTTGTAGAAGAATAGTAGTTTTTCATTTTAAGAAAATTAAGTCACTTATGATGACAATGTTTAACTGATTATATATGTCCCTTATTACTATTTTCTGAAAGTTAACTATTCATGCTTTCCAAAGTGAACTAGTTAAGGGTTTGGAACTTATAAACTATCGTTCATAATGTATTTTACTGTCACATTTCCCGATATGAACATTCCAATATAGTAACCATTATTGTTTTTTAAAAATAAATTAATGAAAATAAAATAAGTACAAGATACAAAAACAAAAATACTTTTTTGGAGAGAAATCTAAATTAAGTTGCTAGTGAGTAAGAATGTAAAATTTAGTGGATATGATCACTTTGTTTTAGAAAAAATCAAAATTCAAAGCCAACGGCATATATTGAACTCGCATTAAACCTGCTATCCGCCCCGCCCCATTTTAATTTTTTAAAAGTTATTTTAACCCATCCTGCACCTGCATAAGAGTAAACACGCGCTGTCCTGCATCAAACAAAACCTGCCCCGCTTCGTTCCATTGCCATCCCTACTTGTAAGTTTAACATTAAAAAAAAGGCTTAAGTATATAATCCAGTAATGTGCTTAATTATAAAATTAAGTGAGAATCAAATTTAATATCAAAATTTAAAGTATTACCTGGAAATCTGGTATACACGAATATTAGTAATGGCAACACATAATCACCGCACCTCATGCATTTTTATTTTTCTTTATTTGATTTTGGTTGATGCTTTACTTTATTACACTATGTTCGTGATGTATTCTTTAGGTTTAGTCAGTTATATTTTATATGATTATAACTATTTGGGAAGTCATATGATTTTCACGGATTTTCATATTTTTAAGAGAATAAAATATTATATTATTTAGCAATTTTTATGTAGTTAAAAACTTCATCTATCCATATCCGAATAAAGACTGAAAATTGGAAGTTTTCACCAACCTACTCCAAATACTTTTCTTTTGAGAAAATTTCACACAAGAAAAACTAGGCTCTTTACTTTTAAAATTTGTAGCCGACATTTCAATTTACAATTAACTAACCAAAAAAAAAAATAGATTAAGATTCAACATCCAATTCCAATAGGTTCTGAAAATTACTATTTAATTTTAAAAAAAGATTGCTTATGCTTTTAAGTTAATTTTTGAATTAGTAAGTGTGACTCAAATATTAATTCAACAAACCAAATCCATTTGGATGGTGAAAATTAAATTTTTAACAAGCTTAAATATGTGGGTTTAAATTCCGAATTTGATTTTGTGAGAAATTTGGAGTGCGTGATATTTAGGCTTGTTAGAAATAGTAAAAGGAGGTTGTATATGAAATTTGAAGTCATTTAATAGAGATTTAGACTAATTTTGAACAAGAAATACAACTGAAAATCGTGAAAGAAGTTCGTCTACAGACACTTGTATAATGGTGTGTAAAAGTGTATAATAGTGTACAAGATGTGTTTATACACTCATATACACTATTATACAAGATTATACATAATTATACAAAAAACTGACTTCGTCTTCTTGCTTGGTCTTTTCTGAAATTTAACTCAAATCTACTTCAAATCACTTCAAATTTTAATTTTGAAATCCTTTTGATATTTTCAATCAATTGGAACAATATTCAATCCAAACAACTAACAAACTCAAAAAATCCTATTTTCAAAATCAAAGCTTTGAATGACCTTCAATGGTGGACTTCTACTCTACAATTTTTTTGCATTGCAATTAGGTAATACAGAGGGAGAAATAGAAAATACACGGCCTCTTGAAGCATATGTAGAAGATGCGAGAAGAAGGGAGTGAAAGCAATGGTTGTGAGAACACATATTTAACTCCATAGCTTTTAGAAGCAATGGTTGTAAGAACATACATTTTGAATTTGCTAGTGCTTTCAAAATATGTGCAATATAAGCTAGGTCGGGTAAAAGTTAAAAACACGATCCATTTTTTGTTATGGTGAGAAGTCACGTGTATTTTCTTGTAATTTTTTCTTTTTCTTTTTTCCTTTTGAAACGAAGGTAGTAATATATAGTTAGATTAGCAAATAGCATGACTGAAGTCCGAAAGCTTCACATAATAAAGACAATTCGCATGTAGCAACATCTTTTATAGTTCTGTATTTACATGTAGAATGAATAATATATACTCCATTCGATCTTATATGTTATATGTTGTCCATTCTTTGAATTTTGCTTTCTGTCTTTCAGCTCTTCTGCAATATTCCTACTAATGAGTAATGAGTAAAATTAAGAATCATTTACTAGATCCGTCATGACAAGAGTACGTAAAGAAATGTTTACCCAATTGCATCACTTAGAAAATAATTGTAGGCAAGTGGTTGTATTAAGCATAGACTCATATCTTGAAGAGAAAGGCAACTCGCGTGTAGGAGTCAGTCAAACTATGTATACTGAATCTATAAACAATTTTAGTAATTTGCAAACTGAAATTTAATTGGAGAAACTTGTAAATGACTACCCGAGGAACTAATTACTCGTTGTTAGATTATTATATAGCTCAAGAGCGTGAAATTTATCATACTAGTGTTTGAAAATTGTTGGTATTGGTAAATTATAAAGCATCGAAGAGCAATAGCGATTTCTTCTGAACTATTGGATGAAGAGTATATATATAAAGAAGTATTTCAAGCATGTCGTACGTTTGCTTTTAATTAATAAGAAAATACATATTCCTCACCAATTAAATAATTTTAAGGAAATTCATAGATTTTAAAATTGGTGTAGTTAATCACAATTGGTATGCATAAAGGTTTAGGTAAATTTTATTGGGTGAATTGTGTCAAATGGCCGCGGGATCCCCTTGATGTTCGGTCAAAAATGCATATATTTAATTATAGTTATCTCATATTTTAGTATGTTTAATCATCTTTTGAGTATTAATTATATTATTTTGTGCTTAAAATTATATTTTAACTGTGTAGTAATAAAACAAGAAAATAAAAAAATTTGGAACAAAATTGAATAAAAAGTGAAAGAAAAAATAATAATAATAAAGAACGAGGGCACCTTTTGGTATTTGTCCCCCGAGTATAAGACAAAAGAAGAATGAAATCTAATTCAAATCAAGAGAAGAATTGAAATTGCAATATCGTTACTGATTTATGCGTGTTGCGGGGTTTTTTTTATTTCACTGGGACAATGTTATTTTGGTTCTACACGGTTTCAACTCGTATAAAAGGGGTCCTAAACCAAATTTAGAGTGGATCTAACATATTTTGAAGGAGAATTCACGTACGGCAACGAAAACCACACTTGGAGGAGGCTTTTAACTAGTTTTTCTTCCCATCTCTTCTATTCCTTTAACTTTACAGTTTATTAGTTCTAGAGTTGTGGGTGTTACGTGAATGTTATATTTTGAAGCTTGAATTGTTCTTGTTATTTTATCATATTGGTTTATTTATTCAGTTTTGCGCTTAATTATTTGATTGCTCATCATCAATTGAATACTATCTACAAATCTAGGATTGAACTCGAGAGAAGGAATTTAGATTGAATATAGGATTGAGTAAAGCAAGATCTTGAACCTGAGTATCAAGAACAAATTTGCGGTTAGGATAGGAATATACCTAATTGTCTTGCTTGGTTATTATACAGGAATTATTAATACGTTCTTATTAATCCTAATTCCATAGGAATATAGGTGTTAGGTTAGCTTGAATAGACGAGCAGTACTTCGGGATAATACTATGAGTAATATTAAGCATGTCAATCAATAAAACAGATAAATTAATTAGACATTTTTAGTAAAAGACTCAATGGGATTGTTAGCTAACTCATAGCTCTAGAATCGACTCCCATTGAATTTGTGTCTAATTTCGCCAACTTGTTTCCTTTAATCTCTTAGTTTGCCGCTCTAGATTACTTTTAGTTAAATATTTAGACTTTAAAAAATCACTTGGATATATTAATTGTATTAGTTTAATTTAGTAAATAGCTAATCACAATTCCCTCTAGGTACGTTATTTGAACTTATAATCCTATATTACTTGTCGAACACGTATATTTGCCTGTGCGTTTGGGAGCAACAAAGTTTTGGAGCCGTTGCCGGGGACTTTAAAAATTGTCTGCTTTGCTAGATTAGACTTTTACTCTTTATTTATTGAAGTTTTTTAATTTTAGTTTAGTGTAGTACTTCTTTAATTGTTTTTTTAAAAAAAAATTTACATGGCATCTTGGAATGAGAATGGATCGAATATTGGTTATTCTTATTTTGGTGATCGTTGTCCATATTATGGAGGATCACACTTGTGAAAAAATTGTGAATCTCAATCTTATGAATGAAATATTTGTAATGTGTGTGGTGGTCAAGGTGGCCATTGAGATGGTTGTCCTAATTCTTATTATTCTTCTCCGAACTCTTATTATGATTTTTCTAATAATGTTTGTGAGTATGATATGAGCATTGAAGTGAAGGATGTAGAACGTGTTGCTCGTATTATGGACATGGTAAAGCAAATGATTGAGCAAAATGAAAACATTGCGTTAGCAATCAAAGTACTGCATGCTAAAATTGAAGAATTAATGGCCAATTTTCAAGAACCTCAACTCGACGAAGAGAGTGAGTTCCTACAAGAAGTAAAAGTTGAAGAAGTTGATATTGTGAGCCAATATTGGTTAGAAGAACAAGCTCAAATAATAAAATTTCATGAGTTTTTACGTAATGGTCTTTCAAATATGGGAACACAATTGATAGAAGGAAGAACTGAGCTCAGACAGGAGATAGACCAATTTAGCTCAGATATCCATGATATGCAGGCTCAACTAAATGAAAAGGTTGAGGCATCTGATGCCCAACAACCAATTATTGTAGATAATGGCCAGCTTGTTTCCATAAAGAGGAGTTCCAATTATTCGATCTAAATATTATTGATGATGGCAAGGTTGATGAAGTGGGCAAACGTGAGGATGTCTAAAGTAAAGTGTTTTTAGAGTTTGAGCATACTGGACCTCATTATTACCACATTTCAACATTGTGTTTGGTTGGTGACATGAGAATTGATCCATTTGAGCCTATGGAGGAGTCAATGGATGAGGAAAAAAGTACATACACTCTGAAATTTTTGATGCTATGAAGACAAAACGATATCCCTCAGCTAAAGGGAAAGAAGTGCAAGATGCAACATCTATTGCTTGGTTCCTTTATTTTTACACCACCACCTCAAAAATGTGACCGAAAAATTAATGTAAAATTGGGGGCACAATTCATATCCTCAGAGTGGAAGAAAAGTGATGAAGTGGTTCAAGTCATGCCACGACTATAAATAAGGCGCTTGTTTGGAGACAACCCAACTCTACTATTTCTTTTTCTTTTTTTTGTTCATTTTTTTATGGTGTTATTATTGTAATGTTGTTTTTGTGCTTTGTAGGAGTAGGAGAATGAAGTCAAAGCCAATAGGCGTGTGCAAAATCTAGCAAGTGGTTGGAACTAAGTGTGGGGTGCCCATACAAAATAGCAAGTGGTTGGAACTAAGTGTGGGGTACCGTACAAGTGGTTGATCCATCTTTGTTAATACTTGTACCATGTGTAATGATAATTTCTTACATATATTTCATGTTTTGCATCTTAGTCTAGAACTTGCCATTCATGTTGAAGCGAAATACAAGTGTTGCTCTGTTTAGAAGATGATAATAGGATTTCTTTGATATGTCTTATGAATTTTAGCCTTTTCAGATATTGTACTACTAGTTAGCCCCTTTGAGCCTATAGCCTTTTGTTTGAAAGCCGTATTTTTCCTTGATTCTTTTGTTGAATCCCTAATTTTTGCACCATGCTTCCTTGAGCACTGTTGCTTAGACTGTGATATTAACTGATAAATTTGTAGAAAGGGATGATTAAGTAAAAAAAGATGTGACCAACAATAGCTGAAAAGTGATGAAAAGGCCATTTTGAAAAGAATGTGACATGAAAAAAATAGAATGAAAAAAATTGCTTTGAAAAAAAATGAAATGGTCTTGATATGAGGGCAATAGTCGTGAAACAGTTGATAAGAGAGGGTTGAAAAATAAAATTAAGAGATGAAAATAATAGGTGATGAAGTTAAAAAGTGCAAAGTGCTTAGCAAATTGTAAGTCACTATTATATAGTTCTACTACCCGTCCCCTAGCCAACACTACAACCCGTTAAAATCCTATTTGATTCTATTCGAACATACATAATGGGCAAGCCTATGATTTTTTGTGCATACATGTGAATTCGTTTGTAAGTTGATAGTTGTTCTTTGATACTAAATCCTTAAATTATATTCATTCTTTAATTTGAGTGTATGAAATATTTATTCTTGTGATGACACTTGTTTCATAATAAATATGTGATTTTATTAGCTTTATTTTACAGAGTAGGTGAGCGAGCTTAAATTTGGTAAGTTAGAGTCCCTCTCTAAGGTTGAGATGTTAAAGTTTGTTGTTTGTTTGTGACTTGTATATTTTGCACGATGATCAGAAAATGTATATCTGATGATTTGAGTTGATATAAGACCTAATTGTTAGTATCAACCGAAGTGATGATGTTTCTAGGCTTGATTTATTGAGAGTGATTTTAACGCTTGCTCGAAGACGAGCAAGAGGTTAAGTGTGGGGTGGTGATGTTCGATCAAAAATCCATATATTTAATTATAGTTGACTCATATTCTAGTTATTTTAATCATTTTTTGAGTATTTACTATATTACTGTGTGCATAATATTATATTTCAATTGTGTAGTAATAAAGCAGTATGAAGATGAAGAGATTTGGAGTAAAATTGAATAAAACGCAGAAGAAAAAGAAAGAAAAATAAAATAATATAGAGAAGGAGACAAAGGGGGACACCCTTTGGTGTTTTTCCCCCAAGTGTAAGACAAAAGAAGAATGAAATCCAATTCAAATCAAGAGAAGAATTGAAATTGCAAAATCGTTACTGGTTTTTGCGCCTTGGGGGGTTTTTCTATTTCGCTAGGACAAGGTTATTTCGGTTCTACACGGTTTCAACTCATATAAAAGGTGTCTTAAACCTAATTTGGAGTGGATCTGGCATATTTTGAAGGAGAATTCATGTACGTGAACAAAAATCACGCTTGGAGAAGGCTTTTAACTAGTTTTTTTCTCTTATATTCCTTTAACTTTATAGTTTGTTCGTTCTAGAGTTGTAGGTGTTACATGAACGTTGTACTTTGAAGCTTGAATTGTTCTAGTTATTTAATCATATTGGTTTATTTATTCAGTCATGCGCTTAATTATTTGATTGCTTGATCATCAATTGAATACTATCTAGGAATCTAGGATTGAATTCGTGAGAGGGAATTTTAGATTGCATATAGGATTGAGTAAAGTAAGATCTTGAACTTGAGTATCGGGAATGGATTTACGGTTGGATAGGAATATACCTAATCGCCTTGCTTGGTTACTATACAAGAATTATTAATGTGTTCTTGTTAATCCTAGTTCCATAGGAATATAGGCGTTAGGAATAGACGAGCAATACTTCGAGAGAATACTACGAGTAATATTAACCTTGTTGTGATGACCCGATAGGTCATCTAAAGTTTTAAACCCTAATTTCATATTTCAAAACTGTAACGACCCGGTCGATCGTTTCGAGAGTTATATCCCTGTTTCCCTCATTTCTACTTGTTTATGTGTTATTCAACTATATTGTATGGTATCAGGTTGGTTAATTCGGGTCCGGAGTAGTTTTGGAGTGGAATGTGACACTTAGTCTCTTATTTAGAAGGTTAAGTTGGGAAAAGTCACCGAATGTTGACTTATGAGTAAACAATATCGGATTGGGATAGTTATGGTCCGAATAGCTCTGTTAGGTGATGTTGGACTTAGGAGCGTGTTAGGAATGTAATTTGGAGGTCCGTGGTAGAGTTAGGATTGTATTGGTGAAATTGGAAATTTGGTGATTTCTGGTCGGTAGTGAAAAATTTGATATTCGAGCCGGAATGGAATTCCGGAAGTCTAAATAGGTTTGTAGTTTCATTTGTGAGGTTTGTGTAAAATTTGAGGTTATTCGGACGAGGTTTGGTAGGTTTCGGCGTCGTTTGTGGAAATTGAAAGTTTAGAAATTCTTAGGCTTGAATCCGAGGTTGATTTAGTGTTTTGATGTTGTTTTGAGTGTTCTGAGAGCTCGTATTAGCTTTTATGTTGGTATGCAACTTATTGGTATTGTTGGTTGAGGTCCCGAGGGCCTCAGGTGTGTTTCGGATGGTTAGCGGATGGGTTTTTGTTGTTGAAGAGTTGCTGAAAAATTTGCTTGTGCAAATTCTTCTGGTGTTCCGCACCTGCGTAGGGAGCGCAGGTGCAAAGGTCGCAGGTGCGGAAAGGAGTCGCAGATGCGGAAGTTTGGAAGGCTGGGCATTGAGCACAGGTGCGAAAGTTGGCCGCACCTGCGAGACCGCGGGTGCGAGGAGTGAGGCGCAGGTGGCGGTGTCTGGGTGGATAAGTGACTTCCGCAGGTGTGGCACTTGGACCGCATGTGCGGTCGCGCTGATGCGAGAAAAGGGTCCGCGGGTGCGAGATTCCTAGGCAGAAGTATAAAACGAATACTTTGCGAATTTTTGGTTATTCTTCACAATTTCTATTCAGATTTGGAGCTTTTTGGAGAGTTTTGAAGAGAGAATCAAGAAGGTTTTCATTGAGGTAAGTTACTTGAGCTTAATACTCGTGATTATGGTAAATTTCAGTTGTTTAAGAATGTAATTAGTGAAGATTAGGGATGAAATTGAGGGGATTAGGGCTTGGAAATTGGATAGTTTGATTTGGGGATTTGAGGGGTCAAATAAGGTCGGATTTTGATAAATTTGGTATGGCTGGACTCGTGAGGGAATGGGATTTCAAGTTTAAATCGGATTTCGAGACGTGGGCCTGGGGCCGGGTTTGAGCCGAATTTGGAATTTTTGTCTAATTTGATAGTTTTTAATGTGGAATTCCCTTCGTTAGCATATATTGATGGTAATATATTGATTTTGATTAGATTCGGACAATTTGGAGGCCGAGTCGAGAGGCAAGAGCATCGCGGGTTAGAGATTTGTCCAGTTTGAGGTAAGTAACGATTGTAAATCTAGTCCTGAGGGTTTGAAACCTCAGACTTCGTATCATTTTACTGTTTTGGGGTGACGCACATGATAGGTGACGGGCGTGTGGGCGTGCACCGTTTGGGACTTGGTCCGTCCCGTAGCAACTGTAGAGTTGCATATTTTGTTTGAAATTGTATAATATCTATGTGTTTCAGAATGAATTCCTATAACTTGGGCTGAATGCTATGTTTGGGCCTTGTGTCAGTACTGTTTGGATCCTCATGGGAACTTTCTTACTATCCTCTCACTGTTTTCGATTGGACATCTATACTCAGTCATGATTATACCTGTTTTCTGCATAACTCAATTTTACTACTCTGGTTTGATGCATATGAAAGTTGTTTTGGGTTGAGATCCCTGTTTTTACTGAAATGCCCGAGTGGCCTCTGAGGTTTATGACTGAGTGAGGCTGAGGGCCTGATTTGTGAGGATATTATATGGGATCGGTCTGCACGCTGCATCATGTTTATTATAGGCTGAGGGCCTGAGTGATTTATGCCATGATTTGGCTTGATATAGCGCTTGGGGTGAAGGAGCCCCTCCGGAGTCCATACATACCCCCAGTGAGCGCAGGTACCTGCTGAGTGCAAGTGCCGAGTCACGAGTGACTGGGAGGCATGAGTGATTGTGAGATATGATCGAGGGGCTGTTTACGAGTGATTGTGAGGCTTGCTCGAGGGGCTATATACAAGTGATGTATCTATTGAAACTATTGAAAGGTATCTTTAAATGATTTTCACTGAAACTGGAATTTTACGAGATGATTTTACTCAAATACTGATTTGAAAGCATGTTGTTTCACTGAGATTTCATATTGTAATCTTTATGTGTTTTACTGCTCGTCACTACTGCTCAGCCTTTATTTATGGTTGTTACTTACTGAGTTGGCGTACTCACATTACTCCCTGCACCTTGTGTGCAGATCCAGGTGTTACTGGACGTTCGAGCGATTGTTGATTCATCTGTCACGGATCTTTGGAGTTAGCAAGGTAGGTGCATGGCGATCGTAGCCCTGCTCTTCTCCTTCCTATCTTCCTATAGTTATTGTATTGGATTTTCAGACTGTATTAGTCTTAATATTGTTAGACGGCTATTGTAGATGCTCATGACTAGTGACACCCGATGTCGGGCCTTATTTTTCCGCATTTTTCCTTGTTTTAAATTTCTTATGAAAAATTTATCGTTAAATAGCTTGAAAGTAAATATTGCAATGAAATATTGTGTTGTTTGGGTAGTGAGTCGGCTGGCCTTGTACCACGATAGGCACCATCACGACAGGTTAGTTTGGGTCGTGACAAGTTGTTATGAAAGCCTAGGTTACATAGGTCTCACAAGTCATGGGCAGGTTTAGTTGAGTCTTGCGGATCGGTGCGGAGACGCATACTTATCTTCGAGAGGATGTAGAAAGCTTAGGAAAAATCTCACATTCTTGAATTCTTGTCGTGCGAATCCATTGATTCTGGCAACTAAACTTCTATTGTTTCATTCTCTCACAGACGGTGAGAACTCGCACTACTAGACAGGATGACCAACCACCGGGTAGGCCTGTGAGAGGCGGAGGCCGCAGTCGAGGCCGTGGTAGGGGTAGGAGTGCAGCCCGCGCACCAGTCAGGGCAGTACTTGTAGACCCTCCAGTTGCTCCAGATCAGGTCCCTATCGCAGATGCTCCAGCGGGACCATCTCAGGCACCCTCTGTGCCTATTGTGATTCCTGACCTTCAGGAGGCCCTAGCGCATATCCTATCAGTATGTACTGGCCTTGCTAAGAGGTCTCAGTTACTACGGCCGTAGCCACTTCTCAGGCCGGGGGAGGCACTCATACTCCCGCTGCTCGCACTCCTGAGCAGCTTGTTCAGGGACTTCACACACCGGGGGCACACCCAGCCCAGCCGGTTGCATCTGCTCAGGACTATGTAGTTCCTGTATGCCAGAGGATGAGCAATGCAGATTGGAGAGGTTTGGGAGACTCCAACCTCCATCATTTAGTGGTGCTGAGAGTGAGTATGCACAGGGTTTCTTGGACAAGTGTCAGAGGTTTCTTCAGATAGCAGGTATTTTGGAAACCAGTGGGGTCTCATTCACTACTTTCCAGTTCTCTGGGGCTGCATTTAGTTGGTGGGAGGAATACGAGCGGTGTAGGCCTGTTGGTGCAGCGCCCCTTACTTGGCAGCAGTTCTCCGTTCTGTTTCTGGAGAAGTTTGTACCTAAGTCCCGCAAAGAGGAGCTGCGCAGGCAGTTTGAGTAGCTTCGATAGGGTGATATGTCTGTTACAAAGTATGAGATGCGGTTCTCCGAGTTAGCCCCTCATGCGGTCTAGTTGGTTCCCACATATCGAGAGAGGATCAGGAGGTTTATAGATGGCCTCGATTTTCAGCTTCGATTGCTTATGACCAGAGAGAGAGTGTCTGGTGCTACTTTTGATGAGGTTTTAGACATTGCTCGACATATTGAGATGGTTCAAGGTCTGGAGCGGGTTGAGAGGGGTGGCCAAGAGGCCTTGTGGTCAGGGTGGACTCAGTGGTTCTCCTAATGGGGGTCAGTTCCAGCACGAGAGAGGTCATCCATTCAGTCATGCTCAGTCAGCTCGCCCAGTTCACGGAGGTACGTCATCGGGTCATGGTTCTCACAGTTCTCATCATGGCCACTCATCATTCAGTGCCCTCCCAGCCCAGAGTTCATCCCTTGCTTTATCAGTTAAGGGCTCCTCCATGCCATGTTCTTCTACCAGTTATCCCGGTGTTAAGGGTTCCCTTCTGTCCTCGTCCCCCGCACCAGGGAGTTGTTTTGAGTGTAGAGGGTTTGGGAATATGTGGAGTCAGTTCCCTCATTGTCTTGGGGGTTCATCTCAGCAGAGGAGTAAGCCATCGACTTTAGCTCCAGTTACTTCACCGCCCACCCAGCCAGCTAGGGGTGGAGGTCAGTCAGCTAGGGGTTTCCCTAGAGGGGGAGGTCGATCGGGTAGTGGGCAGGCCCGTTTCTATGCACTCCCAGCCAGACCAGATGTTATGGCTTCAGATGCCCTGATCACAGGTATTGTTTCAGTTTGTCACAGAGATACCTCCATATTATTTGACCTTGGTTCCACCTATTCATATGTTTCCTCATACTTTGCTCATTTTCTAGATATGTCTCGTGCGTCTTTAGTTTCATCTGTTCATGTATCTACTCATATGGCCGATACTATTATTATGGACCGTGTGTATCGGTCATGTGTGGTTTTTATTGGGATTCTAGAGACCCGAGTGGATCTATTGTTTCTCAGTATGGTAGACTTTTATGTGATATTGGGAATGGATTAGTTATCTCCATGTCATGTTGTTCTAGATTGTCACGCTAAGACTGTGACCTTAGTGATGCCGGAATTCCCGAGGGTTGAGTGGAGCGGTTTTATAGATTATGTACGAGTAGGGTGGTTTCCTACTTGAAGGCTCAGCGTATGGTTTAGAAGGGTTGCCTATCTTATTTGGCTTTTTTGAGGGATGTCAGTATAGAGACTCCCACTGCTGATTCTATTCTAGTGGTCCGTGATTTCTCGCACGTGTTTCCTGCAGACCTGCCGGGCATGCCGCCTGACAAGGATATTGACTTTGGTATTGATTTGGTGTCGGGAACTCAGTCTATTTCTTTTCCACCGTATCGTATGGAACCAGTAGAGTTGAAGGAATTGAAAGAACATCTTCAGGAACTCCTAAATAAGGGGTTTATTCGGCCTAGTGTGTCACCTTGGGGTGCACCGATTCTATTTATGAAGAAGAAGGATGGTTCCATGAGAATGTGTATTGATTACAAGCAGTTGAACAAGGTCACAGTCAAGAACAAGTATCCTTTGCCTCGTATTGATGATTTATTTGACTAGCTTCAGGGATCGAGGGTGATTTCTAAGATTGATTTGAGGTCCGGGTATCATCAGCTGAAGATTCGGGATTCGGATATTCTTAAGACAGCTTTCAGGACCCGTTATGACCATTATGAGTTCTTGGTGATGTCCTTTGGGCTGACCAATGCCCCAGCAACGTTCATGCATTTGATGAACAATGTATTCCAGCCATATTTGGACTCCTTCGTTATTGTATTCATTGATGACATCCTGGTGTACCCTCATAGCCAGGAAGAGCATGCTCAGCATTTGAGGATTGTATTATAGAGATTCAGGGAGGAGAAGCTTTATGAAAAGTTCTCCAAATGTGAGTTTTGGCTTGATTCGGTAGCATTTTTGGGGGATGTGGTGTCTAGTGAAGGTTTGAGGTGGATCCGAGGAAGATAGATGTGGTGCATAGTTGGCCTAGACCGTCCTCAGCTACGGAGATTAGGAGCTTCCTTGGTTTGGCGGGTTATTACCGTCGCTTTGTGGATGGACTTTCATCTATTACTTCGCCCTTGACCAAATTTACCCAGAAGGGTGCTCCATTCAGGTGGTCGGACGAGTGCGAGGAGAGCTTTCAGAAGCTCAAGACTGCTTTGACCACAACTTCAGTGTTAGTTCTGCCATCAGCTTCAGGTTCTTATATCGTGTATTGTGATGCCTTGATGATAGGCATTGGTTGTATTTTGAAGTAGGAGGGTAGGGTGATTGCCTACGCCTCGTGCCAATTGAATACCCATGAGAAGAATTAGTCGGTGCATGATCTTGAGTTAGCAGCCATTGTTCACGCCTTGAAGATTTGGCGTCATTATTTGTATGGGGTTAACTGTGAGATTTATACTGATTACCAGAGTCTGCAGCATCTGTTTAATCATAAGGATCTTAATTTGCGTCAGCGGAGATGGTTGGAGCTTCTTAAGGACTATGATATCACTATTATATACCATCCGGGGAAGGCCAATATGGTGGCCGATGCTTTGAGTTGTTGGGCCGAGAGTTTGGGGAGTTTATCTTATCTTGCGGCAGCAGAGAGACCTTTAGCATTGGATGTTCAGGCCATAGCAAGACAGCTTGTGAGATTGGATATTTCGGAGCCTAGTCGGGTGTTGGCTTGCGTGGTCTCCACACTTGCTCATTCTTCAGGACAGGGTCCGGTGAGGTGATTCTAGGGATGTGACTATTGGTGATGACGGTATGATGAGGATGCAAGGCCGGATATGTGTGCCTGATGTAGAGGGGCTTCGGGCGTTGATTCTTGAAAAGGCCCACAGCTCACTGTATTCCATCCATCCGGGCACCGCAAAGATGTACCAGGATTTGAGACAGCACTATTGGTGGAGGCGGATGAAGAAGGATATAGTTGGGTTCATAGCTCGGTGTCTCAACTGTCAGCAGGTTAAGTATGAGCATCAGAGACCGGGTCGCTTGCTTTAAATATTGGATATTCCGGAGTGGAAGTGGGAGAGGATCACCATGAACTTTGTAGTTGGGCTCCCACGGACTTCGAGGAAGTTCGACACTATTTGGGTTATTGTGGATCGGCTGACCAAGTCCACACACTTCATTCCTGTTGGTACTACTTACACTTCGGAGCGGTTAGATGATATTTATATTCGAGAGATTGTCCGCATGCATGTTGTCCTAAATTCCATCATTTCTGATAGAGGTACTCAATTCATATCGCAGTTTTAGAGGGCCGTGCAGCGAGAGTTGGGTACTCAGGTTGAGTTGAGCACAGCTTTTCACCCTCAAACGGATAGGCAGTCCGAGCGCACTATTCAAATTTTGGAGGACATGTTGCGCGCTTGTGTTATTAACTTTGGGAGTTCATGGGACCATTTTCTACCACACTTGGAGTTTGCATATAACAACAACTGTCAGTCGAGTATTCAGATGGCTCCGTATGAGGCTTTATATAGGAGGAGGTGTAGATCTCCGATTGGATGGTTTGAGTCGGGTGAGGCTAGACTCTTGGGTACAGACTTGGTTCAGGATGCTTTAGATAAGGTGAAATTGATTCAGAAGCGGCTTCACACGGCGCAGTCTAGGCAAAAGAGCTATGCGGACAGGAAGGTCTGTGAGGTATCATTTATGGTTGGGGAGAAGATCTTGCTAAAGGTATCACCCATGAAGGGTGTTATGAGGTTTGGGAAGAGGGGTAAGTTGAGCCCCCGGTTCATTGGGCCATTTGAGGTGCTTCATAGGTTAGGGGAGGTGGCTTATAAGCTTTCTTTGCCACCCAGTTTGTCGAGTGTGCACCGGTATTTCATGTTTCCATGCTTCGGAAGTATGTTGGTGATCCGTACCATGTTTTGGACTTCACCGCAGTTCAGTTGGAGGGTGATATGACTTATGATATAGAGTCGGTGGCTATTTTGTATCGGAAGATTCAAAAGTTGAGGTCAAGGACATAGCTTTAGTGAAGGTGCAGTGGAGAGGACAGCCTATGGAGGAGGCCACCTGGGAGACCGAGCGAGAGATGCGGGGCAGATATCCACACCTATTTGAGACCCCAGGTATCTTTCTAGACTCGTTCGAGGATGAACATTTGTTTAAGAGGGGGAGGATATAACGACCCGGCCGGTCGTTCAGAGAGTTATAGCCTCGTTTCCCCCATTTCTGCTTCTTTATGTGTTATTCAGCTATATTGTATGGTATCGGGTTGGTTGGTTTGAGTCCGGAATGGTTGTGGAGTGGAATGACACACTTAGTCTCTTATTTAGAAGGTTAAGTTAGGAAAAGTCAATCGGATGTTGACTTATGAGTAAACGATCTCGTATTGGGATTTTTATGGTTCGGATAGCTCTGTTAGGTGATTTTGGACGTAGGAGCATGTTCGGAATGTAATTTGGAGGTCCGTGGTAGAATTAGGCTTGAACTGGCAAAATTGTAAATTTGTGATTTCCGGTCGGCAGTGGAAAATTTGATATCGGAGTCGTAATGGAATTTCGAGAGTCAAAATAGGTTTGTACTGTCATTTTTTACGTGTGTGTAAAATTTGAGGTTATTCGAACGAGGTTTGGTAGGTTTCGGCGTCGTTTGCAGAAATTGGAAGTTCAGAAATTCTTAGGCTTGAATCCGAGGTTGATTTAGTGTTTTGATCTTGTTTTGAGTATTCCAAAATCTCTACTTAGTTCGTATGTTGGTATGCGACTCGTTGGTATTGTTGGTTGAGGTCCCGAGGGCCTCGGGTGTGTTTCGGATGGTTAGCGGGTGGGTTTTTGTTATTGAAGAGCTGCTGAAAAATCTACTAGTGCAAATTCTTCTAGTTTTCCGCACCTGCGAAAGGGAAGTGCAGGTGTGAAGGTCGCAGGTGCGAAAAAGAGTCGTAGATGCACAAGTTTGGAAGGATGGTCCTTGAGCGCAGGTGCGAAAGTTGGCCGCACCTGCGATACCACATATGCGAGGAGTGACACACAGGTGCGGAGTCTGGGTGGACAAGTGATTTCCGCAGGTGCGGTCGCGCGGATGTGATAAAAGGGGCTGCAGGTGCGAGATGTCTGGAAAAAGGTATATAAGGAACACTTCGCGAATTTTTGGTTATTCTTCACAATTTCTATTCCGATTTGGAGCTTTTTAGAGAGTTTTGAAGAGGGAATCAAGGGGGTTTTCATTGAGATAAGTTACTTGAGCTTAATACTCATGATTATGGTAAATTTCAGTTGTTTAAGCATGTAATTAGTGAAGATTAGGGATGAAATTGAGGGGATTAGGGCTTGGGAATTAGAGAGTTTGATTTGGGGTTTTGAGGGGTCAAATGAGGTCGGATTTTGATAAATTTGGTATGGTTGGACTCGTGAGGGAATGGGCTTTCTAGTTTTGTAAATTTTTTCGGATTTCAAGACATGGGCCCGAGGGCCGGGTTTGAGCCGAATTCGGGATTTTTGCCTAATTTGATAATTTTTAATGTGGAATTCATTTCGTTAGCGTATATTGATGGTAATATACTGGTTTTGATTAGATTCAAAGCACTTGGAGGCCGAGTCGAGAGGCAAGAGCATCGTGGGTTAGAGATATCTCCTGTTTGAGGTAAGTAACGATTGTAAATCTAGTGCTGAGGGTATAATACCCTGGAGTTCGTATCATTTTACTATTTTGGGGTGACGCACATGCTAGGTGACGGGCGTGTGGGCGTGCATCGTTGGGGATTGTGACTTGGTCCGTCCCGTGGGAACTGTAGAGTTGCATATTTTGTTTGAAACTGTATAATATCTATGTGTTTTAGAAAGAATTCCTATAACTTGGGTTGAATGCCATGTTTGGGCCTCGTGTCAGTACTGTTTGGACCCTCAGGGGGCATTTTCTTACTATCCTCTCACTATTTTCGATTGGAAATCTATACTTAGTCATGATTATACCTGTTTTCTGCATAACTCAGTTTTACTACTCTGTTTTGATGCATATGAAAGTTGTTTTGGGTTGAGTTCCCTGTTTTTACTGAAATACCCAAGTGGCTTTGAGGTTTATGACTAAGTAAGCCCGAGGGCCTGATTTGTGAGGATATTATATGGGATCGGGCTGCACGCCGTACATGTTTATTATAGGACGAGGGCCTGAGTGATTTATGCCATGATTTGGCTGGATATAGAGCTTGGTGTGAAGGAGCCCCTCCGGAGTCTGTACACACCCCAGTGAGCGCAGGTACTTACTGAGTGCGAGTGACGAGTGATTGGGAGGCATGAGTGATTGTGAGGTATGATCGAGGGGCTATTTACGAGTGATTGTAAGGCTTGTCCGAGGAGCTGTATACGAGTGATGTTTTTCCCGAGGGGCTATTTATATTTTTATAATTTTCACTCTATTTTGCATTAAGCCTCTGTTGGAACTGTTGAAAGGTATCTTCAAATGATTTTCACTGAAACTGGAATTTTACAAGATGATTTGACTCAAATACTGACTTGAAAGCATGTTGTTTCACTGAGATTTCATACTGTGATCTTTATGTGTTTTACTACTCGTCACTGTTGCTCAGCCTTTATTTATGGTTTTTACTTACTGAGTTGGCGTACTCAAGTTACTCCATGCATCTTTTGTGCAGATCCAGGTATTACTGGACGTTCGAGCGAGTGTTGATTCATCCGTCGCGGATATTTTAGAGTTAGCAAGGTAGCTGCATGGCGATCACAGCCCTGCTCTTCTCCCTCCCTTCTTCCTATAACTATTGTATTGGATTTCTAGACTGTATTAGTCTTAGTATTGTTAGACGTCTATTGTAGACTCTCATGACTAGTGACACTCGATGTCGGGCCTTATTTTTACGTATTTTTCCTTGTTTTAAATTTCTTATGAAAGATTTATCGTTAAATAGCATGAAAGTAAATATTTTGCAATGAAATATTGTGTTGTTTGGGTAGTGAGTCGGCTGGACTAGTACCACGATAGGCGCCATCATGACAGGTTAGTTTAGGTCATGACAGAAACCTCAAATATCTTATTTTTGCCGTTGTCGATTTGCATGCGCAGTGCGTGTGCTTTTTCGGAAAGCTTTTATGTTAAAATTTGAGAAAACATGAAATTTTGCCTTAAAAATCCATTTGAGTTGACTTCGATCAACATTTGAGAAAACACCCAGTGGGTCCGTATCGTGATTTGGGACTTGGGTGTATGCCCGGAATCGAATTCTGAGGTCCCCTAGCTCGAGTTTTAGTACTTTGTTAAAAAATAGAAGTGTGACGGTTTAATTAATCTAAAAGTTTGACCAATGTTTGACTTTATTGATGTCGGGTCCATTTTTTATTCGGAAACTCGGTACAGGTTCATTACTATGTTTATGACTTGTTTGTCAAATTTGGTGAGAAATAGAGTTGATTTGATGTGATTCGGATGTCCGGTTGTTAAAATAGAAAATCTAATGTTTTCATGAAAATTTCCTTTGGTTTGGTGTCCAGTTCGTAGTTCTAGGCGTTATTTTGATGTTTTGATCGCGCGAGAAAGTTCGTATGATGTTTTTGGACTCGTGTGCATGTTTTGTTTGAATCCTTGAGGGCTCGGGTGAATTTCGGATAGGCTACGGGTGGTTTGGAACTTAGAAAACCTAGTTTTTCCTTTGCTTCAGCTTTCATCTGGTTTCCTTCTTCGCGATCGCGAAGGTACTCATGCGATCACAAAGAGTGTGATGGGCTGGGTGGGACTTTCTTCATTGCGAACACAATAGTTGGGTCGCGAACGTGGAGTGTTGGGGTTTTACCCTTTGCGAACGCGACCAGCTTCATGCGAACGCGTAGCTTTAGGGACCTGGGGGAGGGGGTAGTCATTTCTTCTATGCGAACACGAGCACTGGCTCACAAATGCGAAGGCCAGGGGGAACAGCCTTTGCAAACGCATGGGAGAACTCGGGAATGCGAAGGTTGTTCCCCCTGGGCTGCTGCACATCGCAAACGCGCCAGGCCCTTCGCGAGCGCGAAAAAGGCCTGACGCTCGATGATTAAAAAAAGACCAAAAATGAGATTCTTCCATTTTTTTCATAAACTCTCCATTAGAGCTCGGCCTAGAGGTGATTTTGAAGGGAAAACTCAACATGAATTCATAGGTTTGTACACTTTAACATCACCCATTAGTTTCTAGCCCTAATCTTTGTTCTTCCATGGTAGAAACTTGGGATTTAGGAAGAATTGGGGATTTTGCAAATTAGGGATTTAGACCTCAATTTGAGGTCATATTCCGAAATTAATTGCATAATCGGGTCCGGGGACGAATGGGTGAATGGATTCTGGTCCAAACCTCGGGTTTTGACCAAGCAGGCCCGGGGTTGATTTTTGACATTTTGGGGAAAAGTGTGGGAATTCTAAATTTATGCATTGTAATTGATTCCATTAGCAATATTTGATATTATTGAGTCAATTTTGGTTAGATACGAGTGATTTGGAAGCGGATTCTAGGGGAAAGTCTCCGGTAGAGCTCTAAGTTGACTACAGAGTGAGGTAAGTGTTGAGTTTAACCTTGATTTGAAAGAATTAGGAATCCTCGGATTATATGCTATGTGAATTTCATGTGATGCAGCGTATATGCAAGGTGATGAGTTCTTATACGCTACCAAATGACTTGTTTCCCTAATTTTTTGATTTTCCTTAGCTAACTCATTCCCTGTTTAATTGGTATCAGAGCACTAGGTTACATAGGTCTCACGAGTCGCGATCAAGCTTATTAGAATCTGGAGGATCCGTAAGGAGACGTCTGTACTTATCTTCTAGGGGCTATGGAGTTATGAACAATTTCACTTCTATTCTTCTCTGTCATGCGATTTTTATTCTACCATTAATGATTGAACTCTTCTATTCTTGACCTATCATATGGCGAGGACACGCACTACATCTTCAGCTGGACAGCAGCCGGAGCCCCCAGCAATAGCTTCTACGAGGGGCAGAGGTTGAGGCCGCGTCAGAGGCCGAGGCAGAGCTCATCCTAGAGCTCGATCAGCAGTACCAATAGTGGAGCCTCAGGTAGATTCTGATGAGGAGGTTCCAGCTCAGACTGTACCTGTTGGACCAGCTCAGGTCCAGGAGGGTTCATCGCCAACCTAGTGCTTCAAGATGCTCTAGTCCATTTGGTGGGCCTTATGGAGAGTGTGGCCCGGGCTGGTACATTTCCTATGGCACCGGCAGTCTCTCAGGCTAGGGGAGGAGCACAAATTCCCGGTAATCACACTCCGGAGAAGATGGCTCACCAGTATCAGACTTAGCAGCCTCGCCAGTTGGGGTAGTTCAGCCAATTGTTGCGGCACAGCCCGGTGATGGACCTGCCATGTCTTCTAAGGCTTTATTGAGATAAGACAAGTTTACTAAGCTCTTTCTAGTTCACTTTAATGGTTCACCTTCAGAGGACCCACATGATTATCTTGACCGCTGCCATGAGGTGTTGCGGAATGGATAGTTGAGACCAATATGGTCGATTTTGCTGTATTTCAGGTGACGGGTTCCGCCAAGAGATCTTGGAGGGACTGCGTGTTGACCAGACCAGTTGGGTCGCCTACTCTTACTTGGGACCAGTTCTCTCAGCTATTTCTAGAGAATTTTCTTCCTATCACACTGAGGGAGGAATACTGCAGGCAGTTCGAGTGCCTCCAACATGGCAGTATGTCAGTCACTCAGTACGAGACCCATTTTGTGGATCTATCCCTTCATGCTCTTCTTCTGCTTCCTAGTGAGAGAGAGAGAGAGAGAGAGTGAGGAGGTTTATTGATGGATTCACTCACCCTATCAGGCTACAGATGGCCGAGGAGACCGGGGGTGAGATTTCTTTTCAGACGGCTGCTAATGTCGCCAAGCGAATTGAGGTGGCTCTTGCACAGGAGAGAGGGCAGAGGTCTGATAAGAGGCCTCGCCATTCCGGTGGTTTCATTGGTGCCTACTCTGAAGGTAGGAGTACTTTTGGTATGGGCCATCCTCCCAGGCCATCCCAGTCGGCGCTTCAAGCATCACACAATGCTTCAGGGAGTCGTGGTCCTTATGTGCCTTATTCTGGGTAGCCATCTAATCACGCCCAACTATGCCTTATAAAAAGGACTAAGTGATCACTGCAAATAATCCGGTTCATGAGTACGAAGTCGAATCCCATAGAGAACTAACTTATTTGCTACAACTTTTAGGATCGCTAATGATAAGCTCAGATAATTTTTAGAGTTCAAGATTTTATTTGATAATTAACAAAAATTATTTAACTAAGGAAAAATTACAATAAAAACTATCAATAAGCAAGAATGAAGTTTAATTCAAGGGTAAAAGGATCTAGGGTTATTGATTTCCCCAATTGTCAGATTAATTCCTGACACGTTAGCTATAATCTCGCCATAACACTCTATAAAAATGATGAGTTCTTGTTTATCGTAATTATCTCTTGATAAATTACGATTATTTACTAGAAGCATTCTCTCGAACTACTCTAGTTGACAATTTGTACAACTCATAAATATCACACCAAAGCTTCGTTATCTCTAATCCCACTTTTAAATTCAAGTAATTAATCTCTTAACTTACTCGAAAGTAGCATTTTTTAATAGCAATCTAATCATGTGTACTTTATCAAGCAACACAAGATAACTAGACATGATTAATCAAGGTCCCTTTCAATTAATCACAAGAAACACATAGTTGAACAATTGTAGAGTAAAAACGGCTCAATTATATCAAAACGTAATCAAGACTTCATCCAACAAATTGTTCCATCAACCCTAGATGACTGGTTTATCTACTTATACTACTAGACAAGATTACAGTATAAAAATCCATAACCAACAATGGAATTTAGAAGAAGAAGAAGAAGAAGAAGATGAAAAACTCATAGATGAATTCTCCGTCTTGTTCCCTTGTTGTTCTTACCTCCAAAGTTCTTCTAAAAACAGAGAGACCTGTTTTTGGGCGAGTTGGGCTTCATATAGGTCAAGTTTAGTCACCTCTCAAATTACAAAATTTCCCTTGGACGAAAATTCTCGGAAGCACGTGCCCGGCCGCGCATCGACCACGCACTTTGGCCAACATTCTGCCTGACATGCGCGGCTAGTGCGCGGCCGCGCATGGACTGCGCACCTGGAGGAATTTTCTGCAATCGTTTTTCTTTCTTCTTTTTAAACGCCCTAACCTCTGATTGGCCTTCAATTCTCCATATTTGCTCCAAAATACTCTTTAACGTCCTCATAGCCCGAAATTGCTCCTGCAGAGCATAACGTTCTCAATTAGAGCAATTTGTTATCATTTAACATTCAAATATCAATAAAGTGTAGCCAAGTTAGAGTGAAAATAGCAGCTAAACTACATAATTATAGCCTACTAGTAATACCCCAAACTTAAACCATTGCTCGTCCTCGAGCAATCAAACCACACTCTATAGAGGCCTAACTTTACTAAGTGACTTCCCTAACTCATCACACTAAGAATATGTCACATAGATTGAGCACCGTAGTGTAACATCTTCACCTCAAGAGTTGACTCTCACACACCAGGCTATATTCCTAACTTACTCACTTACTCTAACGCAAAGGTCAAGAATTACCTTTCCTTTATAAATCAAGTGTCTGCTCACAACAAAATAGACTCATTCCACAATCAATAAAATTCACGCACAATGAGGAACTTCAAAATAGACAGAATTCACTCACCCTCAGAAACGATATTCTTGTGCCACAAAAAATGCTCCATAGGCTCACCCGTAGTGTACTACTCTACTAATCGAGCTCATTTAGTCAAGGATCAAGTAGGACTTTTATTTGGTTGTAATGTAGACTGCTGGTCGGGTAGCATATATTTGGATATAAGAGTGACTACACCTCTGTAAGCACTTGAATACATATAATTTAACATTCAAGTCCATACTTATGTCAAACCAACACTACACCTTCAAAACAATGTATATTACCCCATACTTCTTTAAGCAGAACTACATTATTAACCACCAAAGGAATATTATTCACCACAATACATCTATATTTATTTTTTTCAATTCAAGTGGCTTTTTCAACACAGTGCACTTTTCTCCTTATTTTATTAGTTCCACTCAAAAGCCCCACCAACCACCCCAAACTTCAATCTTTACCAGTTCATATCAATTCAAGTGCCCGTGAGAGGTGAACAGGTTCAACTAGATGGTTAATTCAAACAAAGGGGTAAGGCTTGTAATGTGGTTGCCAAAGAAACAGGATTACAAGCTCAAAGGGGTTAAATACGATACATAACAATTAGGCGGGTGGAATATATATATGGCTCAACAACGAAATGCCTATATCACTTCCAAGACTGAACAAAATTGCTATTTCGCTTCACAAACACACGGGGCAAGTTCTAGGCATCAAATGCAGTGCACAGAATACAACAAGCCTCACACACACATGGCACATGACTCACTCTAGATTGGATCATCAAAACACACTAGTCGGGGTACTTAAGCCAAGTTAAGAACATATAATTAAGGCACTTTTACAGAATTAACAATTGAGCCTAAGTGTCACACTAAAGTACTTGCTATATTCAAGGCATAACAAAGTTAAGATATCCTATTTCCATTTCAACCCATAGCCCATGGGTTCCTAACCTAAAAAAAAACTAACTACACCCAGTTCAAACGAAACCCTTGGAAAAGAACTTTGGCCTAAAGAAAAACCAAGGGGGAATTGATACACTACTACAAAAGAAAATCTTTTTGTTTTTTTTTTCTTCGACTTGAATCCCTCAAGAAACCCGTCTAATGATATCCATCATCTGGACAAGTCGAATGATCTTTTTTTTTTTTTTAATATTCAGTTAACTAACGAAAATACACTAAACATACAACATACAAAAGATCCCCCACCCCACACTTAAAATGGTAGCATGTCCCCATGCCACACAAATAAAAAATTGCGAGGTAAAGTAAACATCCCTGGTACATCAGTCCTGATCGGAGATAGTGCCGGGGTCGAGATGACAAGCCCTCCCCAGTGCACGCAGTGAAGCCATAATACTTTTCTCAGATTTTGCATTTTGGGTGGCCAGTGCATCAACTCAAGTCCCCAATTCTGTGAAAAAGGTGAGCAACCCTGCCATTTCATGCTCTAAGGCCGTCATCTGCGTATTTTGACTAACCACAGATGTTCCTTCAGCCTCTGCAACTTGCTCATGTGGGGGTGACTCAACCCCAACCACAGACTGCCCTTCATCTCCCACATCTGGTGCATCAGAGTCATCATTGTCCGCTCTGATAGGTACCACGGGATCCTTCCCAATGGTCTCTTTATTTACCCGGAACTTTGGTTCTTTCTTCACTCTTCCATCCATGTTCTTGTTCTCCGGCACCCGTGTTGCACGGCATAATCTAGTGACTAGTGAAGGGAAGAAGAACTCATGCCTCTGCACTGGATAATGGATGAACATCTCGTCATGAATAACCTTATCCATGTTAAAATCGTAGCCATTCATGAAGCACCAGATCAATGCAACTCCGGGACCATTCACCTCAGTGGTGTTGGAGGAAGGCAGCAGGTGGCTATTGATGATATAAAGCCAACACTTCCCTTTAAAGATGAGTGATGCCGAGTGAAACTTCTTTCCTGGCGTAACCCACACTATGTCTTTGTTTGGCACACAGACTGTTCTTAAAAATAGGTTCCAGGTGGTTGGTTCTTGCCTATACGTATCATAATAGTCCTCCGCCCCACCAAATAGTGGCAATTGGTATGACCTCCTAATGGCGTCTATCGATGCATCAACACTTTTCTGTCGCACAGTGAAAATATGGTCCTCATGTTCAGAGCAGTTCGCGTAGAACTCTCGTACAACCATCAAGTTGGCCTTCTCAGGTTCTTCAAAGAAACTATCCAGCCTGCGCCGAACCAACTCCTGATACATATTGGGGCAATCAACCTAGAGGGACCCCCTCTCAATACCCCGTTCTGGTATGGGCTTCTTAGGAGCCTTCTGACTAAAAATATTTTGGGCTGATCTTGATACAAACCTTGTGCTATCAAACTGAGGTGCATTGGTCAAGTCCGGTGCCCGGGGCGAGCCTGCATGACCACTAGAAGAGGCATATGTGGTTCATTTTTTCTTTGATGGTATCATAGTACCTACAAAACAAATACCACTATCAGTACAAGGCGGGATGTGTGAATCAATAGCGGTTACTCAGACTTCACCCGCACAATTGGTCACCATTCAAGAACTACTGTGTCATTTAAACAAAACTCGATGTGCACATTCACCCCAAATTTCCCAAACACCCAATTATACCTAAATTCCACCACAAGCTTAACATTGTCCAATCCAACTCAACAAGATTAAATCCACTATCCTCATATACCAACAAGTATACTAGTAATAAAAAATAAAGATAATAACAACAATTACTTCTACTACCATACAATTAAAAGAGAAGAAGAAAAGAAAAAAAATTGGAAAAACTAAAAAAACTGAAGAAAAAAGAAAATAGAAGCCATGGCACTTACCTGAAGAAGCTTGTGAGGAATAGAGATCTGGGAGTGATTCAGTAGAGAAGAGGAGGAAGGGGAAGGAGGATTTTTTTTTTGGCTTTTGAATTTGGGAAGAGGGGAGTTGGTGTGCGTGTATTGTGTTTTGAGAGAGAGAGAGAGGAGGGTTTTGGTTCTTTTCAGTTTTTTTAGAGGGTTTGAAGGGGTGTGGGGGAGGTTATTAGCAAGGGAGAAAAAGATAAAAAAAATAAAAACTAAAGAAAAGAAAAGAAAGGGAAAAAAATAATAAAATAATAAAATTAAACCTAAAAACGGCGCCTAGTGCGCAATCGATCCGCGATCGGTGCGCGGCCGCACACGTGGCCAGTGAGTGTCACAAAATGTGCGATCAATGCGTGGCCGCGCATCTGCAATAGTTAAGGTCCCAAATTCTGCAGCCTGTGCGCGGTCAATGCGCGGCCGCGCACGTTGGCCTTCCAAAGTTCCCCTTTTTCGCCACTTTTTACCTATCTCCGGGTTGATTTATTCACCCCAAGTCCTTCCGACACGCACAATTTCATCCCTGCACATCAATAGACTTGTCAATGCTTTCACAGTTCAAAATCAAATAAGAAAAAAGAAAAATATTGGGTTGCCTCCCAAGAAGCGCCTGATTTAACATCGCGGCACGACGAATTACAACAAACCATGGGTTGCCTCACAGGAAGCGCCTGATTTAACGTCGCGGAACGACCCAGGCTTTAATGATTTCCCTTTGCTCACGTATTGGGGCTCTTCCAAAGATATCACAACTTTCTCCCTTTTTTCTTCAACCATTCCAAGGTAGTGTTTCAACCTTTTCCCATTCACTTTAAACCTATTTGTTCCATCTTCAGACTCAATTTCTACTGCTCCACTTGAGAACACTTGCACAACTCTAAATGGTCCTGACCATCTAAATTTCAGCTTACCTAGAAACAATCTTAATCTCGAGTTGTATAACAACACTAGATCTTCGGGTTTGAAGTTTTTATCTAGAATGTGCTTATCATGCATCATTTTCATCCTTTTTTTTGTACAATCTTGCATTCTCAAATGCATGAAACCAGAATTCCTCGAGTTCATGTAGCTCTGTGACTCTACTTGCGCTTGCGGTTTCCATATCCAAATTCAATTGTCGCAGTGCCCATACGGATTTATGCTCAAGCTCCACCTAAAGATGGCATGCTTTTCCAAACACCAACTTGTATGGAGACATACCAATTGAAGTTTTAAATGTTGTGCAGTACGCCCATAATGCATCATCCAATTTCTTTTCCTAATCAGTCCTTTTCGCATTCACTGTTTTGGTCAGGACACTTTTGATTTCCCGGTTGGACACTTTCACTTGCCCGCTCGTCTGTGGGTGTTAAGATGTGGCAACCTTATGCCAAACTCCATACTTTTGCAATAGCCTTGCGAATGCTCTATTACAAAAATGGGTTCCACCATCACTGATTATAGCTCTCGGAGTGCCAAAATGTGTGAAAATATTTTTCTTTATAAAGTTTGTCACTCCTTTGGAATTATTTGTTAGAAGGGCCATAGCTTCAACCCATTTGGAGACATAGTCAACTGCTACCAATATGTACTTGTTACCACACGAGCTGACAAATGGTCCCATAAATTCAATCCCCCACATGTCAAATACTTCCACCTCTTGGATTGTACTCATTAGCATCTCGTGGCGGCGAGATATGTTCCATGTCCTTTGGCACTCATCACAACTTTTCACCCAAACATGGGCATCCTTGAATAAAGTCGGCCAATACAAACCCGAATCCAACACATTCGCCGTCGTCTGAATTCCTCCAAAGTGCCCCCCAAATGGTGAAGCATGGCAAGCCTGCAAAATAGAAGATTGATGTTTCTCGGGGATACACCTCCGGATCATGTTACTACATATATTTTAAAAATTAAAGGTTCATCCCAGTAATAAGATCGACAATCGCGAAAGAACTTTTTCTTTTGAATCAAAGAGAGTTCATAAGGTACAATACCGCTTGCCAAATAATTAGCAATATCAACATACCATGGCGTCTCATCTATTTCCACTGCTAGTAATTGTTCATCCGGAAATGTCTCAGCTATATCTTCAACCTCTACTTTCTTTTCAGCTCCCTCCAACCTTGAAAGGTGGTCTACCACTTGGTTATCTGTCCATTTCCTATCGCGGATCTCCAAATCGAATTCTTTTAGCAAAAAGAACCCAACAGATCAAGCGTGGCTTTGACCCCTTCTTTTCAATCAAGTACCTAAGTGATGCATGGTCAGTATAGACAATAACTTTTGAACAAATTAAATAAGACCTGAATTTGTTGAATGAAAACACCACAACCAACATCTTTTTCTCAGTTACGGTATAATTAAGTTGTGCACCGCTTAGCGTTCTTCTTGCATAGTAAATTGGGTGCACCATCTTGTCCTTTCGCTACCCCAGTACTGCTCCTATAGCATAGTCACTCGCGTCACACATGAGCTCGAACGGTTGCTCCCAGTTGGGTGCAACGATGATTGGTGTAGCCACAAGTCTTTTCTTCAGCTCCTCAAATGCCAACCTGCAATCATCAGAGAACACAAAGGATGATCCTTTTCAAGGATTTTACATAAGGGGTTAGCAATTTTAGAAAAATCTTTTATGAATCTCCTGTAGAACCCGGCGTGCCCAAGGAAACTCTCACTGCCTTGACCGAAGTGGGCTGTGGCAATTTCTCAATCACGTCAACCTTATCATGGTCGACCTCAATACCTTTACTGGACACTCGATGGCCTAACACTATCCTTTTTTGTACCATAAAATGGCACTTCTCCGAGTTTAACACTAAATTTGTCTCCACACATCTTTTTAGCACTCTTCTTAAATTGTGAAGAAAGTCTTCGAATTAATCCCCCACCACAAAGAAATCATCCATAAAGACTTCCATAATATCTGCAGCTATATCAATGAAAATGGCTAAGATACACCTCTGAAATGCAGCAGGTGCATTGCGAAGGCCAAGCGGCACTCTCCGAAAGGCAAAGATGCCATACGGACAAGTAAAGGATGTTTTCTCTCTGTCTTCAAGGGCTATTCAGATCTGATTGTACCCTGAATATGCATCCAAGAAGCAGAAGTGAGACCGCCCAGCCAACCTATCCAATATTTGGTCAATGAATGGCAAGGGGAAATGGTCCTTTAGGGTGGGTATGTTCAGTTTTCGATAATCCATGCAAATTCGCCAACCCGTGACTGTACGAGTCGAGATCAACTCATTACTCTCATTTTGCACGACCGTCATTCCTCCCTTCTTTGGCACATGCTGAACAGGGCTGTCCTAGTTACTGTCAGATATGGGGAAGATGATACCCGCATCTAACCACTTGATCACTTCTTTCTTCACCACCTCTTTCATGTTAGGGTTCAGCTTTCTTTGATGTTCTGTAGATGGTTTGTGCCCCTCTTCTAAGAGAATCTTGTGCATGCAAAAGGCCGGACTCATACCTTTTTTGTCTTCCATAGTCCAACCAATGGCAGTCTTACATTCTTGTAATACCTGTAGGAGTTGTTCTACCTGCACAGCTAGCAAACCGGATGATATAATAACAGGTAAAGTAGAGTTGGGCCCTAAAAAAGCATACCTGAGGTGAGATGGAAGCGGTTTTAAGTCCAACTGTGGTGTCTCCTCTATTGATGGCTTCACATGTGGTATTTCTCTTTCTTCTAAGCGTAGTGGCTCGAACTGAGGTTCCCTTTTCCGTAACCCTTGACCATCAAGATCCATGACCCACTCTGCCAACTCTTCACCATCCACCTCTTCCAAATTCACCAAGCAAGCTTCTAACGGATCTCTGACATTAAGGGTCTCATCCTCCTCCTGTAGTATTACATCCACGGCCTCCACTAGTGAACAATTTGCAAATTCGTTGGGCCTCCTCATAGATTGTTGAACATTGAATATTATTTATCCATTATTCAACCTCATTTTAACTCTCCAGTCTCACAATCGATCTATGCTCTCCCACTGGCTAAGAACGGCCTCCCAAAAATAATTGGTATTTATTCATCAACTTAACAGTCAAGAATAATGAAATCGGCAGGAAATACAAACTTCCCCACTTGGACGAGCACATCATCTAGAATTTCTGTCAGCCTTTTGACTGTGCGATCAGCCAGTTGTGGCAACATTGAGGTCGGTCTAGCTCTGCCAATGCCTAGTTTTATGTAGATTGCCAAAGGCATCAAGTTGATACTGGCTCCCAAGTCACATAATGCTTTAGCAAAATCATAACTTCCAATTGTGCATGGGATAGTGAAACTACCGGGATCAGACAATTTTTTAGCCATAGGTCTTGTCACTACCGCGCTGCAGGTTTGAGTTAGAGTTACTATAGACAGGTCCTGGAAGTCAAATTTTTGAGACATTAGATCCTTCATCATTTTTTCATAGCCTGGCATTTCCCTCAAAGCATCCATCAGCTGAATATTCAATTGAATTTGTCTGAACATTTCCATGAATTTCCTATATTGATCATCTTTCTTTTGCTTTGCCAACCTTTGAGGGAATGGTGCAGGAGTTAGCCTCTGCCCACTACTTGGTTTCTTTTCTTCACTAAGAGCCTTTTCCACCACCTGTTCTGGGAGTTGTTCAATTTCCTTCTCCTTGACTTTGTCAACTTGTACATGTTCAATTACGATGAGCTCCACTGACTCGTCGGCCTCTAATGTTACTAGATTAATTAGCACTGCGTCTCTCCTAGATTGAGCAACTTCTTGCTCTCTATCTAAATGTCTTTCATTCCTGGGACTCACTGCCATTAGCTGATTTGGGTTCTGCTCCTTTGGATTGATGTTTGTGTCTGCAGGCAACGTTCCTTGAGGGGGATTGTTCAAGGTCATAGATAACTGACCTAATTGCGTTTCAATGCCTTTAATAGCCGAATTCGACCAACTTTTCTTGCATCTTTCCATTTGTTCCAATGAGTTGTTGCAGCATGCCCTTGATTTCTATCATATTACTGTCATGCTGTTGATGAGGCAGTTGGTAAGCCAATTGTTGTTGCTGATTGTAGCCCTGCTGCTTTTGATAAGGCGCCACTTGGACTTGTGGTCGTGCTCCCCCTGGAATGGTATTGTATTGTTGCTGGTTTTGTCTGTACTGCTGATTTTGAGGTCCCCATTGATGTCCACCTTGCCTCTGACCCCCAAAATTATTGATGTAATTCATGTCTTCTCTGAAGCCCTAGTTATCATTCTCTCCACTCCACGAGCAAACATATGACTGATTTATGCAGGGATTGCATAGGCCTCCATTTGTCGTATCAAAAATATGCACCTGTTTCGCACCCATCTCATCAATTTTCTTTGTTAGCAAGCTCATCTTGGTCATGAGAGTGGATATGTTCTATGCATTTGTATTGTTTGGGTCAAGAGAAACAGAATGCACTATTGGAGTGAGTGTTGTGTCTCTCATCATCCAGCCTGAATTTTGAGCCATCTTGTCAAGAATAATCTTACACTCTGTGAATGTTTTGCTCAAGAATGAACCCCAGCTGAAGCATCTACATTAGCCTTCAGACAGTCAGCCAAACCCATATAGAATCTCTGTCCTAGCATCTGATATGGGATGCCATGGTGTGGATACTTCACTAGCATACCCTTAAACCTTTCCTAGGTTTTCTGCAAAGTTTTTGCCGGTTTCTGCCTAAATTGCAATATCTCATGAATTTGCCTCGCACTTTTGTTGGGTAGATAGAACTTGTTTAAGAATTGTTTGACTAGTTCCTCCCAAGTAGCTATAGAGTTTATTGGGAGCAAATTCAGCCAAGTTTGAGCCTCCCTAGTCATTGAGAATGGGAGCAGTAATAATCTGATTGCTTAAGGAGTCACATTCAGTTGTCTTTGAGTGACACAAATTGATAGAAAGTTCTTCAGATGTTGTTGTGGGTCTTCGATGTAAGATCCGAAGAACAACCCTTTTATTCCGCAACAAGTGCAGCATGTTGTTAGTGACATGAAACGTCTCCGCTTGTATCTGAGGGACTACAATTGTGGTGGCCAGGTTATCAGCAGTTGGTTGAGCCCAGTCATATAGAGAAGCTTCTGGCACAAGAGGTGCTACCACTCCGATGTTTGGGTCAACTCGATCATTTCTATGGTTCCCGTTTACGTTCTCGGCGTCGTCCATTTCAATTTCAAATTGTTCATCTTGTTTCAGCTGTTTGCCCTTCTTGTTAGCCCGATTCAATGTCCTGAATGCTTTCTCTGGATCTGAGAGTCCTTCAAAAAGTTCACCAGTTCTCAAGGAGCTTCTAGGCATGCACCTGAGTCAAAGAAGAGTTCAAACGTGAGAATTTCGATGGAAATATTTTTAACACCACAGAAGATTGATCTAAACTAAAAATCCTAGAAATTTTTCCAAGTTGAAATACATAACACTATTAGTTCCTTGGCAACGGAGACAAAATTTGATCACACCAAACAATGCCTTATAGAAAGGACTAAGCGGCCGCTGCAAAATAATCCGGTTCAAGAGTCCAGAGTCGAATCCCACCGGGAACTAACCTATTTTCTACAACATTTAGGATCGCTAATGATAAGCTCAGACAATTTTCAGAGTTCAAGATTTTATTTGATAATTAACAGAAATTATTTAACTAAGGAAAAATGACAATAAAAACTATCAATAAGCAAGAATGAAGTTGAATTCAAGGGTAAAAGGATAGAGGGTTATTGATTTCCCCAATTGTCGGATTAATTCCTGACACGTTAGTTATAATCTCGTCGTAACACTCTATAAAGATGATGAGTTCTTGTTTACCGTAATTATCTCTCGATCAATTATGATAATTTACTAGAAGCATTCTCTCGAACTACTCTAGTTGACAATTTGAACAACTCATAAATATCACACCAAAGCTTCGTTATCTCTAATCCCGCTTTTAAATTCAAGTAATTAATCTCTTAACTTACTCGAAAGTAGCGTTGTTCAAATCAATCTAATCATGTGTTCTTTCTCAAGCAACACAAGATAACTAGACACGATTAAGCAAGGGCCCTTTCAATTAATCACAAGAAACACATAGTTGAACAATTGTAAAGTAAAAACGACTCAATTATATCAAAACGTAATAAAGACTTCATCCAACAATTGGTTCCATCAACCCTAGATGACGGGTTTAGCTACTCATACTACTAGACAAGATTACAATATAAAAATTCATAACCAACAGTGGAATTAAGAAGAAGAAGATGAAAAACTGGTAAAGGAATTCTCCGTCTTGCTCCCTTGTTGTTCTTGCCTCCAAAGTTCTTCTAAAAATAGAGATACCCTCTTTTTGGGTGAGTTGGGCTTCATATAGTTCAAGGTTAGTCGCCTCTCAAATTACAAAATTGGCCTTGGATAAAAATACTCGGAAGCACGTGCTCGGCCGCGCATCGACCGCGCACTTTGGCCAACATTCTGCCTGATATGCGCGCTAGTGCGCGGCTGCGCATAGACCGCGCACCTGGAGGACTATTTTCAATCGTTTTTATTTCTTATTTTTAAACGCTCTAACCTCCGAGTGGCCTTCAATGCTCTAACGTTAGCTTCGAAATACTCTTTAACGTCCTCATAGCCCGGAATTGCTCCTCCAAAGCATAAAGTTCTCAATTAGAGCAATTTGTGATCATTTAACATTCAAATATCAATAAAGTGCAGCCATGTTAGAGTGAAAATAGTATCTAAACTACATTATTATATCCTACTATCACCATCCTACAGTGAACCATCAGTTTCTATCACTGCGCCTCCAATTCAGAGTTATAACCATGGTTATGGGCCCATTCGAGTTAGTCTCAACATCAGGAGCCACAGCACCAGGATGGATGTTTTGAGTGTGGTGGTTTTGGGCATATTAGGAGGACCCGTCCGAGAATATTCGCGGCACACCATACCAGAGTTCTCATGCCATGGTTCTGGCACCAGTTGCACCACCGCTCGCTCAGCCACTTAGAGGCAAGGGTTAGGCAGCCAGAGGTGGTGGCCAAGCCGCTAGGGGCGGAGGTCAGGAAACTAGAGGTGGAGTCCAAGTCGCTAAAGGTGGAGGCAAGCCAGCTAGAGGCCATCCTAGAGATATAGTTCAAACTGGTGGGGCCTAGCCCCGATGTTATGCTTTCTCAGCCAGGCTTGAGGCAGACTCATCTGAGATGTTATCACAAGTATTGTTTCAGTTTGTTGTAGGGATGCTTCAGTTCTATTTGATCTGGCCTCTACTTATTTCTATATGTCATCCTACTTTGCTTCATATCTGGTTATGCCTCGTGATTCTTTGAGTGCTCATGTGTATATGTCCACACCTATGGGAGATTCTATTGTTGTAGATCGTGTCTATTGTTCGTGTGTGGTTACTATTAGGAGTCTCGAGACTAGCGTAGATCTCCTACTTCTCGATATGGTTGATTTTGATGTATTTTTGGGATGGATTGGTTGTCACCTTATCATGCTATATTGGATTGTCACACCAAGACGGTGACCTTAGCCTTGCCGGAGTTGCCTCGATTAGAGTAGAGAGGGACTCTTGGCCATTCTACCAGCAAGGTTATCTCTTATGTGAAGGCTCGGCATATGGTCGAGAAGGGGTGTCTAGCTTATTTAGCTTATGTCCGCGATTCTAGTGCGGAGGTTCGTTTTTTGGATTCAGTACCAGTTGTTCGTGAGTTTCCAGAGGTGTTTCCTGCAGATCTGTCGGGGATGCCATCCGACAGTGATATTGACTTCTATATTGATTTTTCTCCGGGCGCTCAGCCCTTTTCTATTACGACATATCGTATAGCCCCGCCAGAGTTGAAAGAATTGAAGGATCAGTTGCAAGACTGTCTTGATAAGGTCTTCATTAGACCTAGTGTCTCGTCCTTGGGTGCACCTGTGTTATTTGTGAAGAAGAAAGATGGGTCGATGAGGATATACATAGATTATCCGTAGTTGAAAAAAGTCACCAACAAGAACAAGTACCCATTGCCAAGGATTGATGACTTATTTGATCAGCTTCGAGGTGACAAGGTGTTTTAGAAGATTGATTTGAGGTTTGGCCACCATCAATTGAGGATTAGGGCATCCAATGTCCCTAAGACAATTTTTCAGACTCGGTACGGGCATTAATGTCCCTAAGACAATTTTTCAGACTCGGTACGGGCATTATGAGTTTCTAGTGATGTCATTTGGGCTGACGAATTCCTCAATAGCATTTATGGATTTGATGAACTGGGTGTTCAAGCCCTATTTGGATTCCTTTGAGATTGTTTTTATTGATGATATCTTGATCTATTCCCACAGTCAGGAGGAGCACAAGCAGCATCTTCGGATTGTACTTCCAACTCTGAGAGACAGCTAGTTATATGCCAAGTTCGCAAAGTGCGAGTTTATGTTGAACTCAGTCGCTTTCTTAGGGCACGTGGTATCGGCAGAGGACATTCAGGTGGATACTAAGAAGATTGTGGCAGTTCAGAACTGGCCTAGACTAACTTCAGCCACGGAGATCCGGAGGTTCTAAGGTTTGGTGGGTTATTACCGTCGATTTGTGGAGGGGTTTTTGTCTATTAGCAGCCCCATTGACGAGATTGACCTAGAGGGGTGCCTGTTTAGATGGTCAGACGAATGTAAGGCAAACTTTCAGAAGCTCAAGACTGCTTTGACTACAACGTCAGTGTTGGTATTGCCCACCGGTTTAGAATCTTATACGGTGTATTATGATGCATCTCGTGTTGGGATCGATGTAGTATTGATGCAGGATGGCAGGCTGATCGCATATGGGTCGCGGAAGTTAAAGGTTCATGAGAAGAATTACTTTGTCCATGACTTGGAGCTGGCAGCCATTGTTTATGCGCTAAAGATTTGGAGGCACTATCTTTACGGTGTGTCGTGCAAGGTTTTCACGGATCATCGGAGCCTTCAATATTTGTTCAAACAAAAGGATCTCAATCTGAGGCAGATGAGGTGGTTGGAGATATTGAAAGACTATGATATCAACATCTTGTATCATCCCGGGAAGGCCAATGTGGTGGCCGACGCCTTGAGTAGAAAGGCAGCAAGTATGGGCAGCCTTGTGTAGAGATCGCTTGCATCATATGTTCAGTCTTTGGCCAATCAGTTTGTGAGGTTGGATATTTCAGAGCCCAGTCGTGTTCTATCTTGTACAGTCGCTCGGTCTTCTTTGTTTGAGTGCATCAGGGAGCGGCAGTATGATGGCCCTCATTTGCTTGTCCTTAGAGACACAGTGCGGCAAGGTGGTGCCAAGCAGGTTACTGTGGGAGATGATGGAGTCTTGAGGATGCAGGGTCATATTTGTGTGCCCAATGTAGATGGACTTCATGAGTTGATCCTTAAGGAGGCCCACAGTTCCTGAATTTTATTCATCCGGGTGCTGCCAAGATGTATCAGGACTTGCAGTAGCATTATTGGTGGAGAAGGATGAAGACGGATATAGTTGCTTATGTGGCTCGGTGTATACATTGTTAAAGAGTGAAGTGTGAGCATCAGAGACCTGGTGGTTTGCTTCAGAAGTTAGAGATTCCTGAGTGGAAGTGGTAGCGTATCACTATGGATTTTGTTGTTGGACTCCCACAGACTTAGAGGAAGTTTGATGCGGTATGGGTTATTGTGGACAGACTGACCAAGTCAACGCATTTCATTCTTGTGGCAGTTACCTATTCTTCAGAGCAGTTAGCTGAGATCTACATCTGCGAGATCATTCGTCTTCACGGTGTGCCCATGTCTATCATTTATGATCGAGGTATACAGTTCACCTCGCACTTTTAGAGAGCAGTACAGTGTGAGTTGGGCATGCAGGTTGAGTTGAGCATAGAATTTTATCCTCAAACGGACGGATAGTCCGAGCGCACTATTCATATAATGGAGTATATGCTCCATGCTTATATTATAGATTTCGAGTGTTCATGGGATCAATTCTTGCCACTTGCAGAGTTTGCCTAAAACAATAGCTACCAGTCGAGCATTCAGATGGCCCCCTATGAGGCATTATACGGGAGGCGGTGTCGATCACTAGTTGGGTGTTTCGAGCCAAGGGAGGCTCGATTGTTGGGTACAGATTTGGTACAGGGTGCCTTGGATAAGGTTAAGATTATTCAGGACCGACTTCGCACAGCTCAGTCCAGGCAGAAGAGTTATGCCGACTGTCGAGTTTGTGATGTTGCATTCATGGTCGGAGAGAGAGTATTGCTTCGGGTTTCACCCATGAAGGGTGTGATGAGGTTCAGAAAGAAGGGCAAGTCGAGCCTTAGGTACATCGGACCCTTTGAGATTCTAGAGAGAGTGGATGAGGTGGCTTACAGGCTTGCATTGCCACCTAGTTTATCAACGGTTCATCTGGTGTTCTATGTGTCCATGCTCCGGAAGTATCACGGTGGTCTATCCCGTGTGTAAGATTTCAGCTCAGTCCTATTGGACAAGGATTTGACTTACGAGGAGGAACCGGTGGCTATTCTAGCCCGGCAGGTTCGACAGTTGAGGTGTAAGAGTTATCCTTTAATTCGAGTGTAGTGGAGAGGTCAACCGATCGAGGCATCTACTTGGGAGACCGAGTCGGACATCCGAAGTAGATATCCACACCTTTTCACCAGTCTAGATGCTTTTCTATGTTCGTTCGGACGAATGGTTGTTTTAGATGTGGAGAATGTGATGACATGATAGGTCATCTAGAGTTTTAAACTCTAATTTCGTGTTTCGAAACCTCAAATATCTCATTTTATCCTTTCTCGATTTGCGTGCACAATCCGGGTTTTTTTCAGAAACTTTTATATTAAAAATTGAGAAAATATGATGATTTCCTTAAAAATCCATTTGACTTAACTTCAGTCAATATTTTGAACAAACAAACTAGGATACATATTTTGACGGTCCCGTTGGGTCCATATCATGATTTGGGACTTAGGCGTATGCCTGAAATCGAATTTAGAGATACCTAGCTCGAGTTTTCGTATTTTGTTGAAAAATTGAAGTTTGAAGGCTTAATGAATCTAAAAGTTTGACTAATTTTTGACTTTATTGATATCACGTCCGTATTTCGGTTCCAGAACTCGGTATAGGCCCATTACTATATTTGTGACTTCTCTGTCAAATTTGGTGAAAAATGGAGTTGGTTTGATGTGATTCGGACGTCCAGTTGTTAAAATAGAAATTCTAAAGTTTTCTTGAAAATTTTAATTTGTTTGGTATCTGATTTGTAGTTCTAGGCGTTATTTTGGTGATTGATCGCGCGAGCAAGTTCGTATGATTTTTTTGGACTCGTGTGCGTGTTTGGTATGGAGCCTCGAGGGCTCGGGCGAATTTCGGATAGGTTATGGGTGGTTTGGAACTTAGAAAATATGGTTTTTCCTTAGCTTCAGTTGTCATCTGGTTTCTTTCTTCGCGAACGCGAAGGTACTCACGCGATCATGAAGAGTGAGCTGGGTTGGGTGATACTTTCTTCATCGCGAACGTGATAGTTTAGGTCATGAACACGAAGTGTTTGGGGTTAATCCTTCGTGAACACGACCAGTTTCACGCGAATGCGTAGCTTTAGGGACCTAGGGGAGGGGACAATCGTTTCTTCTACGTGAACGCGAGCACTGGCTCGCGAACGCGAACGCCAGGGGGGAACAACCTTCGTGAACGTGTGGGAGAACTCGCAAACGTGAAGGCCACTAGGGCTGCTGCACATCGCGAACGCGGCAGGCCCTTTGCGAACACGAAAAACGCCTGACGCCCAGTGATTAAAAACAGACCAAAAACGGAATTCTTCCATTTTTTTCATAAACTTTCCATTAGAGCTCGGCCTAGAGGCGATTTTGAAGGAAAAATTCAACATCAATACATAGGTTTGTATAATTTAACTCATTTTCTTCCACTTCTAGAATCATCCATTAATTTCTAGCCCTACTCATTTTCTTCCACTTCTAACATCATCCATTAATTTCTAGCCCTAATCTTTGTTCTTGCATGGTAGAAACTAGGAATTACGGAAGAATTGGGAGGTTTTGCAAATTAGGTATTTAGACCTCAATTTGAGGTTGGATTCCGAAACTAATTACATAAGCAGGTTCATGGGCGAATGGGTGAATGAATTTTGGCCCGAACCTCGGGTTTTGACCAAGTGAGCCCAGGATCAATTTTTGACTTTTTAGAAAAAAGAAAGTGTGGGAATTCTAAATTTATGCGTTGTAATTGATTCCTTTAGCAATATTTGATATTATTGAGTCAATTGTGGTTAGATACGAGTGATTTGGAGGAGAATTTTAGGGAAAGGTCCCGGTAGAGCTCTGAGTTGACTGCGGAGTGAGGTAAGTGTTGAGTTTAACCTATATTTGAGGGAATTAGGAACCCTCAGACTATGTGTTATGTGAATTTTATATATTGCGGCGTATATGCGAGGTGACGACTGCTTATATGTCGTCAAATTACTTGTTTCCCTGATTTTCTGTTTTTCCTTAATTATATCATTCCCTATCTTAGTTGTTATGTGCCCTAAATGTCTTCCATGCTTTAATTGCTACTTGTTAATTATTGTTTCTCATGTTAAAAATGTTAGACCTCTTCATGCTTTCATGACTTGCTGCTATTTGCCTAATTGACGTACTCGCACCTTCTAATTGTCATTTACTGGATTTGTTTTGTCGTGTAGTATTTCATATGTGAATTTCCAAATTGGTACAAGGTTTCTTTTCTGTTTCAGCTTAATATTCATAAGTTTTGGAGGTTCTTATGATTCGAAATATAGATTTAATTATACTCGGTGAATAATTGTACTGATATGGTGGGATTGAATTGCACGGCGCAACAGGTGAAATAAGGGTGGATTGATACGGAGGAAAAGGGTGAATATGTATTAATATGATGGGATGGGGTTGCACGCCGCAACAGGTGAAATAAGGGTGGATTTATACGGTGAAACAAGGGTGAATATGTAATACTGATTTGGTTATATGGTGGGATCAGGTTGCGCGCCGCAACATATATTTATTTATGATTGTTGATATTGTTACAGTGGAATAAGGGAGAATTGTGTTGTACGGTGAGATCGAGTAACGTGCCGCAGCAACCTACGTGTTTTTTCTATTTTTTTTAGTTGTGTTGGTTTTCGGTATTTTCATTGAAACTCTAAGGATTGGTAATTCTGATCGTCACTAGTTTATTGCTTGTGGTTGTAGCTATTATCTTCAGTTTTGTCTTATTTTGTCCCGTATTTTCTTCTTTTGTCTTTATTATATACTTGTGAGTGACTTGCCTTAGTCCCGTCACTACTTCGTTGAGGTTAGGCTTGGTAGTTACAGAGTACATGGGGTCGGTTGTACTTATACTACACGCTGCACTTCTTATGCAGATTTTGGAGTCAGTCCTAGCAGCGGTTATTAGCGTGCTCGGATTGGACAACTTTTTGGGGACTTGAGATACAGTTGTTCAGCGTCCGCAGCTCCTAGAGTCCCTTTTCTTTTTATTTAGCTGTGTATTTTCCTTCAGACGGCTTTATGTTTCATTCAGACTCTTGTATGTATTATTCTAGTAGCTTGTGCACTTGTAAAATCGGGTCCAGAGTTGTATAAGATAATTTAGTTATTTTTAGCTTCCTCACATTACTTTGAATTATTACAGTCTTTTTAGTCTTTTCTCATTTTAATTTAAACTATTGAAAATAAATAAATTGTTGGTTTGCCTAGCAAGTGAAATGTTAGGCGCTATCACGGTTCCAACGGTAGGAATTCCGAGTCGTGACATCTTTCAATCAATAAACCAGATAAATTAATTAAAAAAATTAAGTGGAAGACTCAACGGGATTGTTAGTTAACCCACCACTCTAGAACATCGACTCCCATTGAATTCGTGTCTAATTTCGTCAACTTGTTTCCTTTAATCTCTTAGTTTGCTACTCTAGATTAGTTTTAGCTAAATATTCATACTTTAGAAAATCGTTTGGATAAATTAATTATCTTAGTTTAATTTAATAAATAGTTAATCACAAGTCCATAAATACAACATGTGAACTAAGATTGTATCAAATGGCCGCAGGATCACCCTATGTAGTGGAAGCTGAATTCTATATTCCACAAAACATTTCGTGAAAGGTCATGTTTAAGACAAGTGACATGTCTTTTCTAAAAATACGTCTTTTAATTGAAATAAAAGGTTCACAATAAGCAACTAGCCAATTATGTCTTAATAAGCGAAATAGTTTATATTTACCTATTAGTTTCTGTCTAATGAATTAATCATTAGCAAACTAACAATCATTAATGAAACAATCACTATTCCCTACCTTTCACATCATCAAATCTTTTTCTTTAATTTCCTAAATTAAACTAGCTTTCTATCTCTTTAAGACGACTTAAAAACAATTCTTGTAAAATTTCGAAAAGTGAGTTCGTCAATTTAGATTTTTCAAACTCTAAAACAAACAGCGACCTACATATTCGCAATTGATCAGGGTTAAAAACAATTTAAAAAATAACTTAACCTGTTTCGTAAGTGATACGTCAAAAAGAATAAAAAATCAATACTCTTGTTCTTTTGTAATCGTAAATTTGATAATCTCGTAATACATTAATTATAAAAAGAATAAAAAATCAATACTCTTGTTCTTTTGTAATCGTAAATTTGATAATCTCGTAATACATTAATTACAAAACTCTTCTATTTAAAATAAATAGATGTAAAACTGTATCTCATATATATTGGAAAACATATCCCAATGTTGAGAAGAGTATGAATACGTACAGTTTAAACCATTAATGGGTTGGTTCTTTATCTTATCCAATGTCATTCTTATAAAAGGGGAGCTAGCCATTATGATTTAAGAAAACTAAAACTACATAAAGCTGATCATACTTTGCTGTTCTCACTTGTAGGGGTGGGCATTCGGTACTTCGGTTTGGTATTTAAGAATTTCGATTCGGTATTTCGGTATTCGGCTTATCAATTGTGTATATCAAATACCGTACCAAAATATTTCGGTACGGTTCGGTATTTCTTATTTTGGTTCGGTACGGTTTCGGTTCGGTTTCGGTTTAAACCAAATCTATGTTATAAAGCTTTTGTCTATTCAAATCTGTAGCTTTTCGGGTTGAAAATATATAAAGACAACACCAAAAATAGATTGCACATAACAAATAT
>ML394238.1:119889-141910 GCA_005239525.1 Nicotiana knightiana | reverse complement strand
ATATATATATATATATATAGATATATATATAAGAACACGAAGCGCTAGGAACACATGATCGGGTTATTTTAGGGATTGATACATATATAAGGCTATCAAAGTGTGTGTGTGTGTGTGTGTATATATATATAGACACACACATACACTTCACTGTAATGCTATAACCTATATATAACTTATTATAGTATATGTTAGTGTGTGTGTGTGTATATAATATTCATTCATCACTAGTAACACAGGGTCGGGTTATTTTAAAGATTTATACACTTGTAAATTGATTCATCAACTTATAACATAGTGATGAATGAATGTTATATACATACATACACATATACTATAATAAGTTATATATATGTTATAGCATTACAGCGAANATTAGAGGCATGTGTGGAAGGTGTAGGGGGGTCAGAGCTACTATCTCGCAGGCGAAGGCCTGAAATAGATGGAGTCCCTGATGAAGATGATTGTGATCCCTGTGACTGCGACATAGTTGGATCGACTGCAAGTGGCTGTGACACTAATGGCTGTGACCCCCGTGGCTGTGACCCCCGTGGTTGTGACCCCCGTGGCTGTGACATGGATGGATGTGATCCATGTGGTCGTGAGGCAGCTAGACTGTATCACGGACGTACAGTCCTATGGCCCTGTGATCAAAGACCCGGTGTCTGCACAAAGACGTAGGGCTGGTGATGTTGTGGCACCTCATAATAGCCATCGGGTGGAGGATAAGACATAGACACAGGCATCGGCATCTCTGAAGAGGGTGAAAAAGATGGAGTATTATCTTGTACCTTCCTCTTTCCTTTACTAGCCTTTTGTCGACCCGAGAACCAGTAGGGTCATCGTTAACTCGACCCTTGCCTATCATCTGCATAATATAATACATATTTAGATTGAAACATATAAGAAACTAGCTATAAAACGAGAGTTATTAAAGAAACCAACTTTTTGTAATTTCATACACACGCATAAACTATATTATAATTGATGGTCAATCTTATACATTACGATGAATTGATAAACCAATATATATATATATATATACACATACACACACAGACACTTCACTGTAATATTATAACGTATATAGAACTTATTATAGTATATGTTAGTGTGTGTATATATATAACACACACTTCGTGGCGCTTTAACTACATATATATATGATAGTAGTATTCATTATTTGTATTATAACAGAGTTAATGAATTACNTATATATATATATATATATAACACGCTTCGTTGTACAATTTTAACTACATATATAGCATGTTAGAGTATATTTTAGTGTATTCATCTCTTGTATTACAAAAGCGTTAACGGATTACATTTATATTATTTAGATAGTAAATATAAAAGTGATTTTTAATTTTGGCCAATGTTGACCTGAAAAGAGACCAACTTTGGTTGCTAATTATCCAGAAATCAAAATTAGCGACCAAAGTTGGCCGCTAACTATAAATCAGATTTATTTTATATTTTATAAAATACTTAAAATAATAACATAATTGTCAAACGTTAGAACTGGGTCCCAGATTAGCGACCAAAATTGGTCTTTATCTGCTTCCTCTTTCTTAAGCGACCAACTTTAGTCGCTAATTTTAAATTATATTTATTTATATTTTATAAAAAAATTTAAATAATAATATAATTAATAAAATTTTATATCTGGGTCCCAGATTAGCGACCAAAGTTGGTCGCTATTTGCTTCCCCTTTCATAAGCGACCAACTTTCGTCGCTAATTTTAAATATTATTTATTTAAATTTTATAATTTTTTAAAATAATAATATAATTATTAAAATTTTATAACTGGGTCCCACTTTAGCGACCAAAGTTGGTCGCTAATTTTAGTATTTCTTTAACCAAGCAAGTCTGACCAGTCCGGTCAACATTTTGACCACATTATCGACCAAAAAGCGACCAACCTTGGTCGCTAATGTATTTACAGTTATTTTTTAATAATTTTATCCAATTTAGCGGCCAACTTTGATCGCTTTTTTTGATAGACCAATTTTGGTCGCAAATTTTTTGTCGCTTTTTGCCGGATTTTTAGTAGTGCACTAGAAAATCTTCCATCTGATCCCATAAAGACATGTGAAGCTCTGCATTGTGTATCCATTTAATTCTCACACGCTTACAACACCACGACTTTATAATCTTTTACAAAATACTGTGAAGTGTTTTATTAGACTATGTTTCTTATATATATATATATATGATTTTGATGTTGATAAGAACTTCATTCAAAGCATCTATTAGAAAAGAGAAAAAATAAAAAGAAAAGATTTTCATTATTACATTGTTTTTACCTGTTGTGTTAGGAGATGGAATTTTAACAGACAAACGCTGGATTACTAATCATGACAAGATATGACCCTTCTATTTTTATGAAATGCTAATATGTCTGTGAGCAGAGACGGAATCTGCTATTGAAGCACTCTAGAAGATTCTGTGAGAGAGAATAAGGAGATTGCAGATTGAGAAATGAAAATTGTATACAGTTCCATTAGTTTTGAATGTATGTATACAATTGTCTTAGCCCACTAATTCTCACTAATCTATAACTAACTAATTAACAATTAAATACAGCTGCAACTAATTGACTATCATCTAATCCCCTAACTGCTAACCGCTAACTACCACATATGTCACTTCCAAATATACTGTTGCGTTACATTGTTACATTAGCATCTCTCAACACTCCCCCTCAAGCTAGAGGGCACAGAATGTTAAGAGCCATCAGCTTGCTAAGTAAATGATCTTTTGTTAGAAGATCTACAAGTTGTTCCTTAGTATGTACATATGAAGTCTTCACCACTCCTGCCTTGATTTTGTCTTTGATGAAGTGACAGTTGCAATTTGCATAGCAACCTTACTATCACTAAATACAGTCATTGGACTATGTAAACTAACTCCCAACTCTTTAAACAATCCATGCAACCAAGTTAACTCTGCTACCGTTGAAGTCATGCTTCTATACTCTGCCTGTGCTGAGCTTCTAAAGACTGTTTGCAATTTTTTTATTTCCATGAGACCAAAGATTCTCCAAACTTGACTATATATCATGTCACTGACCTCCTTGTATTTGGACATGCTGTCAGTCAGAATCACACCAACATGTCAAATCTCGTGTGACTCCTGCCCTTAGCCAAATGCCTTATTCTAATGAACTCTTCAAGTATCTTACTAACCTTCTTGCAACTTCCCTGTGAGATTTCTTGGGCATTTGCATGAACTGACTCAAGGTCTGAACTGCATAGTTGATATCAGGCCTTGTGACAATCACATGCATCAGCCTTCCTATCAGCCTCTGAGATGAACTAGTGTCATGCAAGATTTCATCTCCTGTAACTCCAGTCATTTTGTCACACTCCATAGTTGTTAGCTTCAAATTGTACTCCAAAGGTGTCATAGTTGGTCTTGCTGCAGTTAATCCCATATCAGAGATCAAATCTAGCACATACTTTCTTTGATTGAGAATCACCCCTGAACTCGACCTCAACACTTCTATGTCAAGGAAGTAACTCAGCTCACCAAGATCTTTCATTTTGAATTTCTGATTCAACATTCTCTTTGCCTCACTAATCATCTCAATGCTACTCCCTGTGATGAGTAGATCATCAACATATACCAGGACAATTACTATGTTATAGGATTTGTTTAGTGTGAACAATGAATAATCATGACTGTTTTGGATGAATCATGCACCAACCAATGCATCTGTCAACCTTATGTTCCACTGCCTAGATGTTTGCTTTAGTCCATACAAGGACTAAGCAACATGTACACCCATGACTCCCCTTGTCTTCTGAACCCCTCAGGCATGTCCATATAGACTTCCTCACATAGATCTCCTTGTAAGAATGCATTGTATACATCCATTTGCAATAGAGTCCAACCTTTAGATACAACAAGTGTTATGAATGATTTTATAGTCACCATCTTAACAATATGTGAGAAGGTATCATGATAATCAAGGCCTTCATTTCGACTGTAGCTTGTTGCTACAAGTTTGGCCTTGAACCTCTCAACTTCTCCATTAGCTCGGTATTTGATCTTGTACACCCATTTTGAGCCTACTGCATTTTTCCCTTTTGGAAGGTCTACCACTTCCCATGTATCATTCTCTTCTAGTGCCTTGATCTCCTGCTTCATTGCTTCTATCCACCTGACATCTTTTGCTATATCTCTGAAAACACTTAGACTCCACCAATGTAAAGAATTTGGGAAGATAGGCTTGATATGTTGGCTTGATGCTGTCATAGGATAAGTAATTGGAGATGGGGTATTTTCTAGTGCTTTACTTGGTGGTTATGTAATCCTTCATCCAAACAGGATGTTTGGAATCTCTTGAAGATTTCTATACTCCATCTGATGGAATGTGTCCAGCATCAAATGAAGTTGATTCCGCATTGGATTCACTTTCCCTTTCATGCTCCAAAACAAGGGAAGGACTTAATTACATATCAAATGAATCAGAATCCTGGGCAGTAGTGTCAAGGATACTACACGGTTATCATAAGGCCAAGTAAAGGATGTTGAAGTGTCATTGATATTGGAAATATCAGGTGAATTTGGTAGCATATCATAAAATGTATCTGGTGAGTTTTGTGGTGAATTTGGTGGCATATCATGAGGTGTATATGGTATGATTTGTGATATGTCATGAGGTAAGGTTTGGTCTATGTTGGTATTTCTAGGTGCAGGTTGTTTCTTTGAGTATGCAATGGAAGAAGAAAATTCTTTTTACCTGAAAATGACTCTCTGCTGAAAAACAACTGGTATGTTTTAAGGTCTAGGAGAATGTATCCCTTTTGCAACTCTAAGTAGCCTATAAGAGTAGCTGGCCTTTCTCTTTCTGCAAATTTTTCACCTTTAGAAACTGTAGTTGCAAAACACAAACACCCAAATATCCTTAGGTGATGCAATGTTGCCTCCTTCTTGAATAGTTGCTCATAGGGACTTTTGTAACCAGTCACAGTAGAATGTAGTATATTCATGAGGTAGACTACAATCTCGATACACATACCCAAGTATCTAATAGGCACCTTGGATTGTAAACTAAGCCCCCTGGCTATATTCAATGTATGTCTATGTTTTATTTCAACCACCCCATTCTGTTGAGGGGTGTGAACACAACTACTTTGATAAAGTATGCCTAAATCTTGAAGTAAAGTACCGCACTATGAGTTAAAGAACTCAGTGTCATTGTCTGTCCTAAGAATATTAACCATGATACTAAAATGTGTCTGCACCATGGACAAAAAAGACTTAATAGCCACAATAGATTCAGACTTAGGTAGCAGCAAATAGATCCATGTATACCTATTATGATCATCCACAATAGTCAAAAAATAATGCTTATCGTCAAAAGTAGCAGTTTTATAAGGGCCCCAAAGATCCATATATACAATGTGAATCAACTCTAGAATCACTACTAGGAAACATCAATCTAGTTTGCTTTTCCAAAGGACAAATTGTGCACTTATTCAATTGTGAACTATTTACATGATTATGTAACAACTTCATAGACTTCATTACTGGTGCAGAAGGGTGTCCAAGGTTTTTGTTCCATAAGTTGTTGTCATGTCTATGAATTGTTGTTGTTATTGGATGTTGTGTGTGCTGCTTACCTATGTCTGCATCCTTGTATATGTACAGGTTTCCTCTTTGCCTACCAATACCCTTAACCCTGCCAATACAAAGCTCCTGAAAGACACATAATTTAGATAAAAAATTGACTGAGCAAGATAATTCTTTAGTCAGTTTGGACACTGACAACAAGTTAAACTTGAAATCAGGGACGACCAACACATTTCTCACAGTTGTGTTTCCAAACAAGGATGCATAGCCAGTATGAGTAATATCTTCCCTATCCCCTATAGGTAAATGTACTTAACTATTACCAGATGTTTGTTGACTATGATCATATTTTATCAGACTTTTCTTGGAGGCTACATGATGAGTAACTCCAGAAGCCGTTATCCACTCATCATAACTTGTTACCTTAGACATCATAGAGGTAGCATTACCTGCTACATTGATGTGGTTTCCTTCATTGCCTTGACATTATCTAGCATCTTTACTTAGCAAGCTGAGAATCTACGTGTATTGTTCTTCAGTAAAATACTAAGCCTTGACTTCAGTTGGCCCTGAGTTTCTATAATGCATATGTGGTGGTGGTGGCTTATCAACATTCCTAGTCACATTGTTGACAGCATTGAAAGGCTGCTTATCATATCCAGATCGACCACCATAGTTAGCTTGACTTCCAGATCCTCCAAAATTAGGCTTTGAATTCCTTTTAGACTTAAAATCAGGAGGATATCCAACAAGTTTGTAACAATACCCATTGCTATGGCCTTTCGTATTGTAGTAATCACATTGGAAAAATGGTTTCTTGCCTTTATAAGGTTGTCCACGAGTTAATTGCAAAGCTAAGGGATCTGTGTTTGTAGTGACTGCATTTAGACCAACTGAATGTTGGCTTTCATCTTCAATTATCATAGCATAGGCTTGATTAATCGTAGAACAAGCTGATTTTAATAAAATCTATCTCCTATCTTGGTCATACGAGTCATTTGATCCACTTAGAAACTGTAATAACCTCTGCTGATGAAAGTGCTCAACTGACTCCTTAGGCTTTGCACAGCCACAACCAATAGGAGGAACCATGGCATTATATTCAACCTAGAAGTCCTTCAATTTTGTGAAATAAAACAAAGTTTGAACCTTATGAGTGATTAGCAATTTGACGGTGTACTTGGAAGATTCTCCCGCGATTGACCTTGTCAAATCTCTCCTTTAAGTCCTTCCACACGATGTAGGAATCTGAGGCACACACGATTCCACTTAGTAGATCTTCAGAAACTGTGTTGATAATCCATGAGAGTACTGTTACATTGCATGTTTCCCACTGCTTATGCAACTCCTTATCAAACAATTCCTTTTTACAAGTACCTAACACGAACCCTAGCTTTCTCTTAGCTTAGAGAGCAATTCTCATCGATCTACTCCACAAGCCATAATTATCTGATCCGATGAGCTTGACAGGAACGAGCACTGAACCAGGAGTATCAGTAGAATTCATGGAAAGAGGATGTGTGTAGGTGAGTTTTTCCACCATAGCTGAGAAAAGTGAGCTTGGAGATAAAGAGATTTACAGAGTGCCTTGAGTAATTGACTCGGAAAATGTGTGAGTTACCAGAATAAATTGCTCTGATACCATGCTAAAATGTCATGCGAGCTAAGACGGAATCAGCCATTGAAGCACTCTAGAAGCTTGAGAGAAGAAGGAGAATGCAGATTGAGAAATGAAAACAGTCTACTGTTCCATTAGTTTTGATTGTATTTATACAATTGTCTTAACCCACTAATTCTCACTAATCTACAACTAACTAACAAACAATTAAATGTAGTTGTCAACTAATTGACTATCATCTAACCGCCTAGCTGCTAACCACTAACTACCACGTGTGTCACTTCCAAATACAGTGTTGCATTACACTATTACATTAGCATCTCTCAACATGCAATTCTCTCTTCTTCTTCTTTTATAAAAAATCTAGCCCCATCTTTCTGCTATTTACTGGCGTATATATCTTAATTTGTTTATACTTTTTATCGTTTTCTATTTTACACATATCGGATATTATTATTATTTCCTTCGTTGCATCTTATAAGACTTATTACAGGTGGAGTGTCAAACAACTTTCTCTTTAGTCATAGATTTTTAATATTTGTTAAAGTATTTTAACTATTAAATAGACTTTGTGTTTAACTCGGTCCAAAAGCTAGTTCCTGAATTGAGAATTGTCAGACCATATAAAGAGTTCAAAATCTATCCCACAATCGATATGAGAATTCAACATTATTCTATAACTATGTAAATTTTATTTCAAAAAAGATTAGAAAATAATGTCCAAATTGAAATGAAAAATAAAATTTGGCTCTCTCTCATGGGGTTGTCAACCGGGTTCATAAATGCTCTTTTTTCTGTAAGAAGCTTACCGTGCCAACGCTTAAATCTAGCTCTACGCAAAATTTTCAAGTTTACTCCCACATTCATCACTTTTTCCACTGCAGTGAGCAGTTATCGTTTTTATTCTTAATTTCTTAAACGAAGGTAGTAAAATATAGTAACATCTACTGCAGTTCTGGAATTAATTTATAGAACACTCCATTCTTATCTGTTATCAGTCCATTCATTTCGCCTTTTTGGACCGTCACTCTTTGAATTTCGCTTTCTGTCTAATATAATGAGCTGCTACTATTTTCATCCCCACCAATCATCATTGGCTAGAATCTTGTCTTGACAAAGGAAGCTTATTATTTAAGCGTAAAAGAATGTTTAATAACACAATACATAACTCAAGAACTAATTGCAGGCAGATGACTGTACTAAGAATAATAGACCGATAACTTGGAAAGGATCCAAGGTTTAAGTAAACTATTTTGTAAATTGTGTCAAATGTGTAGTGGAGTATTCTATATTCTACAAAACATGTCGTGAAAGGTCATGTTTAAGAGAAGTGACATATTTTTTCTAAAAGTACGTCTTTTTAATTTCAAAAGAAGTTCACAATAAGCAACTAGCCAACTATGCCTTTAATAAGCTACGCAATTTATATTTATTTATTAGCAGTTTACAACTTTGTGTATAATAAATGTTAGTTAATTGTAATGCTATAATATAAAGAAACAGTAATATTTCAGTAACAAGAAAAAAAATAAAAACAAAAAAAACAGTAGTATAGCATAAGTGTATATAATTAGAAGCAGAATTGGAAAATATATTTCAGAATAAAATCGAGTCCACTGAATGTACAGCGCGTCCTTAAGGAAATTATTCTCCTCAAATATTCGAGGTGTTGGAATATTGTCCTCCCAAGATAGAACGATTTAACTCACCAGAGTATCGGTACCAAAAACGCCGGTGAAACAGCGAACCACTTGAAGGTTGTAAAACACATTGGAAAATTTTGTGCAGAAGAAGATAAGGAAAATTTTTGGGATCAAGGCATATTTATAGCCATTTTCTGGCACTGCTTCTGAAAAGGTTTGCAATCTTTCAGAAATAACCATGGATGTTGGAACAGGCGGGAACGATTCCCGTTTAAAATATTTTGGGAAATTAATTTAAAATATTCCGGGAAAGAAACGGACTGGGTCGTGTCGTGGGTTATTTCGGCTTGACTTTTCGTTAATTAATTAAATTATTGAAAGAAATTTTATCCAAAAAGATTAATCAATCAGTCGATCTTTGACCAAATCCGTAACCGAAGCCGAAGCCGAGCCATGCGAGCAACGATGACGACGATGCCACGAGGCCTACTTTCTTTCCAACTCATTTAACACCAACGGAAGTGATTTCTCAATATAAGCATATTCACTTTTCTTTCCACCACCAATGAGGGACACTTGCTTTTAACAAAGCAAGAGGGGGCTCACTTTCCATTCACTTTCTTCTCTCCATTTCCCATTCACCAATATTTTAATCCCAACAATCCCCCACATGAATAGGGATTGACTATAAGACAAAAGAATGCACGGACGAGTGTGTGATTTACATGTAAGGATTAATTGCATCTAGATAAGTAGGTTTTCCTTTGAACTTTCTGTAGTGAACTTATGTCGGATATACTCGGTCAATCGGTATATTTGATATTTTTGAACCGTCGAGCTTTATTGTATACCTAGACAATTATAAGTCACACAATCAACATTTAACTATATGTGGTTCCTCCGGTTGTGTTTGTTTCAGCCATGAACACCGTCAGGTTTCATGAGTGCTTAGAGAATGGACCTTTACTTTCATTCCCCTGGAAGCGACTTACACGTCATACTCATATAGGTGAATTCTAAACGTGTAATCCTATAGAAACACTATCTGATCATTTTCTGCCAGACTTAGCAAATCATTAAAAAGCTTTAAGCTTTATTGACTCATCAAAAAGCCTTAATGTTTACCCTGATTTCTAAATATTGTCTTCATCACGAGAATGGATTGAGTTATTTGACAATTTTGAACCGTCAGTCATAACTTTGTTCGATCTCTTTTAACCTAGCTATTGGGATCTCCAGTCTGCTAGGTATGGTTACCGCCATGATGACTTGTCCTAAGACTTAATCTCATTCCCTTCGATGATCTTTCACCTGCCTCTCTAGATAGGCCTTTTGTAAGTGAATCTGATACATTATCTTTTGACTTTACGTAGTTAATCGTGATAACACCACTAGAGAGTAGTTGTCTAACTATATTGTGTCCCTGTCGTATATGACGAGATTTTCCATTATACATAACACTCCATGACCTGCCTATTGCTGCTTGACTATCATAATGTATACATATAGGTGCCAAGGGTTTGGACCAAAATGGAATATCTTTCAAGAAATTTCGGAGCCCTTCAACTCTTCACCGGCCTTTTCTAAAGCTATAAATTCAGATTCCATTGTAGAATGGACGATGCACGTTTGGTTGGATAATTTCCAAGACACTACTCCACCCCCAATTGTGAAAACATATCCACTCGTCGATTTAACTTCATATGATCCGGTGATCCAATTTGCATCACTATATCCCTCAATCACGGAGGAATTTTGTTATAATGCAGAGCATAGTCTTGGGTATGACCTCAAAACTCGTTTTATTGCCATCCAATGTATTTGATTGGGATAATTTGTTAAACGACTCAGTTTGCTTATAGCACATGTTATATATTGTCGTGTGCAATTCATGATATACATCCAACTTCCCAATACTCTTGCATAGTTCGGTTGTGAGTTACTTTCACCTTCATTCTTTTGAAGTGCACAACTCATGTCAATTGGAGTCTTGACAATCTTGAAATCCAAATGCTTGAACTTGTCAAGTACTTTTTCAATGTAGTGAGGCTATGATAGTGCTAGACCTTATGGAGTCTTGTGAATTCTGATTCCTAAGATCATATCAGCAATTCCTAAGTCTTTCATGTCGAATTTGCTAGCCAGCATGCGCTTAGTAACATTTATGTCTGCCAAATATTTGCTCATTATCAACATGTCATCAATATATAAACAAACAATAACTTCAGGACCTGGAGTATTTTTAATGTAAACACATTTGTCACACACGCTGATTTTAAACCCACTTGCCAATATTGTTTGGTCAAATTTGGCATGCCATTGTTTAGGTGCTTGTGTAAGTCCATAAAGCGACTTAACAAGTTTGCACACTTTCTTTTCATTATCCGGAACCACAAAAGCCTCAAGTTGTTCCATGTAAATCTCTTCCTCCAATTCTCCATTTAAGAAAGTTATTTTAATATCCATTTATGGATTTCCAGAGCATACACGGCCGCCAGTGCCAGTAACACCTTGATAGCTGTTATTCTTGTTACTGGCGAATAAGTGTCAAAGTAATCAAGGCCTTCATTTTGTCTATAAACTTTGACAACAAGTCTTGCCTTATATTTGTCAATAGTGTCATCAACTTTCATTTTCCATTTAAAGATTCATTTTGAACCTAAAGGCTTATATCTTGAAGGAAGATCAACTAATTCCCATGTATGGTTATCCAAAATTGATTGAATCTCACTTATGACTGCTTCTTTCCAAAATGGTGAATCAGAAGATGACATATCTGCTTTGAAAGTTTGAGGCTCATTTTAAAGCAAGAATGTCACAAAATTTGGTCCAAAGGAAGTAGATGTTTTTTGACGTTTGCTACGCCTTGGATCCTCTTCACTTGAAGTATTTTCCTTTGGTTTTTCACATGGTCATTTAGGTCTTTCACTTAACGACTCGCATTCAGTTTTATACAGATAGATGCTTCCAATGAATTCAACATTATCTAATTCAATTATCGTATTAACATGAATTTCGAGATTATCAGATTTATGAACCAAAAACTGATATGCTTTACTGTTTGTAGCATATCCAATAAAAATACAATCCATAATTTCTGGTCCGATCTTTACCCTTTTCGGTAAAGGTACTTGTCCCTTTGCTAAACACTCCACACTTTGAAATATTTCAAGTTGGGCCTTTTTCCTTTCCATTTTCATATGGAATAGATTGCATTTTCTTGTGGGGTACTCTGTTGAGTATTCGGTTAGTTGTAAGGATAGCTTCCCCCCACAAATTCTGCGGTATGCTGGAACTTATTAATAAGGCATTCATCATTTCCCTTATTGATGGATAATTCCATATTCCGAATATATTTCTACAAACAGAGATTTGTATTCTCCGCCACTATCACTTCGGATCATTTTAATCTTTTTATTCAATTGATTCTCCACTTCATTCTTGTATTGCTTAAATGATTCAATTGCTTCATCCTTACTATTAAGCAAATAAATATAACAATATCGAGTACAATCGTCAATAAAAGTTATAAAATACTTTTTCCCACCTCGAGATGGTGTGGGTTTCATATCACAAATGTCAGTATGAATTAAGTCTAATGGATTTGAATTCTTTTCAACAGACTTATAAGTATGTTTTACAAATTTAGATTCAACACATATTTAACATTTTGATTTATTACACTCGAGTTTGGGCAATACTTCTAAATTAATTAAATTTCGCAAGGTTTTATAATTGACATGGCCTAAACGAATATGCCATAAATTATTTCACTTCAATATATAAAAAGAAGGTGAAATTTTATTAATACTGCCAACAACCATTACATTGAGTTTGAAAAGACCTTCCGTGAGGTAGCCTTTTCCAACTTATATTTTATTCTTGCTTACAACAATTTTATCAGATATAAATACACATTTGAATCCATTCTTAATAATTAAAGAAGTTGAAACTAAATTTTTTCTAATAGTAAGAGCATGAAGAACGTTGTTGGGCGTTAACACCTTACCGGAAGTCATTTTCAGGAATATCTTCTCATACCCTCAATCTTGGTTGTTGCAGTATTTCCTATGCAAAGCTCTTCTTCGGGACCAGCAGTAGGCTAAGTCGCAAATGCTTCTTTGACATCACAAACATGTCGAGTGGCTCCAGATTCAATCTACCACTCCTTCGAATTTCTAACTAAGTTGCATTCTGAAAGCATTGCACACACATCATCATTTTCTCCATTATGTTGGCCTGTCCCTTTTTTCTTGTCCTTTTTTGTGAGACCAATCAGGGGCTTTGTTACCAGCTTTTTCTACAATTGTAGCAGTTGCCCTTGAATTTCTTCTTGTTCTGCTCCTTAGTCTGTCAAAAAGACCTCTTTCTCTTCTTACTTTTTGGAGCAGTCTCCTCAACGATATTAGCTTCCATAATCGTTGAATTTCCATGAGACTTCTTCTCGGCTGTTTTGTTATCTTCCTCAATCTTGAGACGAATCACAAGATCTTCCAACTTCATTTTTTTGCGCTTGTGCTTTAGATAGTTTTTAAAATCTCTCCACGAATGAGACAACTTTTTAATCATTGCATCCATTTGAAATGCTTCATTCACTACCATACCTTCAGCAATAAGGTCGTAAAAAATAAGTTGAAGCTCTTGAACATGGGTTCCAACTATTCTGCTGTCTATCATTTTATAGTCTAGAAACTTGGCAACCACAAATTTTTTCAAGCACGCATCTTCAGTCTTGTACTTCTTCTCATGAGTATCTCATAACTCTTTCGAAGTATTCATAGCACCATAGACATTGTACAAGTCATCCTCCAAAGCACTTAGGATGTATCCTTTGCAAAGAAACTCGGCATGTTTCCACACCTCAACAATCATAAATTTTTCATTGTCTGGCATGTCGGCGGCAGGAACTGGAGGGTCTTCACTGGTGAACTTCTGCATATGAAGTATGGTAAGCCAAAAGAACACCCTTTGTTGCTATCTTTTGAAGTTGGCTCCAGGAAATTTCCCCGATTTTTCGGCCAGTGGTGCAACAATTCGGCTTGACGAGGCTATCATCGTTGCCGCAACAGTCACAGAAGAATTTCCATTGTCAATTGTTATTTCTCACTATCCACAACAGAAGATTCAATTAATGGCAGAAAATAGAACAATAGTATTGTAATTAATGATAAACAGTACGTTTAATAAACAAAAACCAAAATTTTCTATATACTGTTTCATAATAAAATGATGAAGTTTTATGTTCTTCAAAATGTTTTTGAACTTTAATACTCTGATGAAGTATTTATATCTTAAAATCATAAATAGAAAAATTCAGACGGAGTCGAAAATCACAAAGGTTTTAATCTCGAAAGCAAAATATATATTACATTATATTATTAATATTCTTAAGATTATTAGTCAAAATGTAATACTATAATATAAAGAAATATTGATATTTTTGTAACAAGAAAAAACAGAAACAAAAAAAATAGTAGTATAACACAAATGTATATAATTAGAAGCAGAATCTGAAAATATATTTCGGAATAAAATCGAGCATACTAAATGCACAGTGTGTCCTTAAGAAAATTATTTCCATCAAGTACCCGAGGTGTTAGAATATTATTCTCCCAGGATCGAACGATTTAACTCAATAGAGTATCGGTACCAAAAATATCGGTGAAACAGCGAACCAATTGAAGGTTGTAAACACACTGAAAATTTTATGCAGAAGAAGATAAGGAAAAATTCTGGGATCAAGGCATATTTATAGCCATTTCCTGGCACTGCTTCTGAAAAGGTTTGCACCCTTTCAGAAACAGTCATGGTTGTTGGAACAGGCGAGAACGATTCCCGTTTAAAATATTTCAGGAATTTAATTTAAAATATTCCGGGAAATAAACGTACCGGGTAGTGTCGTGGGTCCTTGGTTATTCCGGATTGACTTTTCGTTAATTAATTAAATAAATAAAAGAAATTTTTTCCAAAAAAAATAATCAATCATTGACAGAAGCCGAGCCGAGCGAGCGACGACGATGGCACGAGGCTTACTTTCTTTCCAACCCATTTAACACCAAGGGAAGTATTTTCTCAATATCAACACATTAATTTTTGCTTCCACCACGAATGAAGGACACTTGATCTTTTCAAAGCAAAAGGGAGCTCACTTTCTCCCCTCGATTTCCTGTTCACCAATCTTGTTACATCCCGCATTTTTTGTACATTAAAATTTCGTCGTAAGTTAATCGACGTAAATTTGGGAGTGAGGTTATTTTGGAGATTATAAGCATTATGCTATTTCAAGCAAGTGATGAGTAAATTCGTGAAGGTAAGAGGATAAGAAAATCGAAGAAAATGAATTTCGTCGAAATTTGTCATTTTGGGATTAAATACGGCCCGAGCTAAAATACCTGGTATTTATGGACTAGTACCATACAAGGTACCACATGACCATGATAGTAAGATGTATAAAGGGTATTAAAAGTGAGTAGTATTTAAAGTAATTTGAGATAATTCTTGATTATGTGGATAATCGGGTAATTATTAATTTTAGTGGGAGATTAACACTTAATTAAGATAATTTGTGATTTATTGTTGAAAATGGATAACCACCCACGTGGCATTAAGCCACCCCATGAATTGTGAATCTTAAGTCATTATATTAGGTGGTAAGATTAGAGATGTGGGAGTTGGCATGTTTAAGAACGCGAGTCACATATCTATTCTATTCTAAAGAAAGGTCTTACATATCCATTCTCAAAGAAAGGTCTTACATATCCATTCTTAAAGAAAGGTTTTATATTAGAATGTTAGTCAATGGATATTCACGCAAGAATTTAATAATTCAAGCAAGAAAATTCCTTAAGTATCTTAGCAACGTGACTCTAAAGAAGTCCGGTATAATTTTTCTCAAGAATATCATACGGATTTTTCACTTCTTCGATCCGTCGTTACGCATTGTCGCAATCAACGGTGTTAAAAGTATTTTCAAGAGAATCGATTCAGGTATGTTAAGGTTATCCCTTCTTTTCTTTTGGCATGATCTATACGATACAAAGGAAACGAGCAAATGCACAACTTCCATAAATGACTCTATTCATGGAAGTATTAGAGGTGCCTATATTTTTGAATTCCCATGTGTCTTCTTATTACATCTTTTGTTCATGGGTCTCAGAAAATATGTAAGTTGATAAAGTTTACTTCATGATATTACTCAAAGGCATAATGGTCTTATGACATTTCAAGAGATTTTATCGATGTACTTCTCATACATTGCATTCATGTACATTGACCCATGACCAGATGACGCTATATACGTGTATGTTGATACCCAATTTTTCTTCAAATTATTTTCAAACTTGTATATATGCTTTCAAAATCACTCCTTACAGTAACTGGTATTTTCTCACAGCTTTTCGTATTTTTATCAAATTATTTTACTATTTATTTAACACTTTATATTTCATAATTATTCATAAGCGATATAATTTAAAATCATTCTCTTACTCAACATGTTATTTATATCCTATTTAATTCCCCTAGAATTTTATTATTTCACAAATTAACCAATATTGGCATCATTTAGTTAATTTCAGCAGTTTTGCAATTATAGCACAAATGTGCATTTATACCATTTTAAAATCAATGAATGATCATTTATAATTTTTATATCTTAGTCAATCACCTTAATTTCATTTATTTGGTCTCAATTCATTTTTTACATAATAATTATCTATTTTATTAATTAATTACCTTATTTAATTGGGTATTTAACGTTTAGCCCATTTTTATTTAAATTTTAGCCAACCCTTAACCCAACCCCACCTGACCCAAAACCCACTCTCTAACCCAGAAACCCAAAAATAACCCGGCCCAACCCCACACTTGATCTGAACCGTTGATCAAATGAGCTCAACGGTCTAGATCCTTGTTACCATAATTAAACCTAATCACTACCCCCCCTCCGACCCCTCATTCTCTCAACACTCACTCTCTCTCCATCTCTCTCTCTGTTACTCTCTAGTTCTCTCTAGAAGCCTCCTTGGCTTGCCTTCTCCGATGGAGTTTGGTCATCTTCTCCGACTGGTTCTGTCACCTAAAACCATGGCTCTTCATCGCCTCTTGGTTACCCACCCATTTTGCACCAGTCCAGTGATGATCTGGGGCTCTCAGGTGAACCTGGAGCGGTCCAACTCACCTCCCATGGTCTCGTGCCACTTTTCAGCCTCGCCGGTCGTTTTAGTAAGTTTACAACCTGTTCCGACTTAGGCCGGTGCCGTCTTTTAGGTTCTTATTACTTCTCTGGGTTCCACGAAACCCTAACCCTATGTCTTTTGATTTATTCTAGATCTACTTTAGATCTATAGTATCCCGAAGTTTCTTTCTATGTTTTTCTCTGAAAATTTTCATCTTTAAACGATCTTTCAATTTTTAAAACTAGGGTTCCACAAACCCCTTTCAAAATCGATTTTCCTTTACTTCTGCTTTAATGTTTTTCTATATTTTTCTGTTAATGCGTTTTGATTCAAAGCTTCTTACGAAAAACCCCAATTTTTAGGTTTTTAGTCTGTCTTGTTTGTTATGTTTAGCCAATATGTATATTTCTTCTAGGCTCTCTATGTGCTATATGTTTCTTACTTTAATTCATGGTTAGGGTTCCTGATACCCTCTACTGACTCTGTAATGTTTTCTTCGAACCTATGATTCTGTATGTTCTGTACTGGTTTTTTCGAATTGTTTCGCTTGATTGTGCGACACTTTCCTTGATTGTGCATGATTCCCTGTGATTTCAATTACAGTCGAGATTCCCTCGACTAATTTCCAGAATTAAACCCATACTTTGGTTTGTGAATACGCTATCAGTGTGTACTTTCCTTAATTACGTATTATGAACCTGGTCTTTATTACACACTTCATGCTTTTACTACCCCCGTTATGGTAATATCACTCTATTTGATTCCTTTCCCTGATTTAACTCTGATTGGCCTATTTGAACTTGACTCCCTAATTAAAAGGAGTCCATGCCTTTAATTGACATTGATTGGTTATTATTTCCATAATCATGTTAGACTAATTATTCCTTACCTTATTTTCTTTACTCGTTTTCAGAATTATAAACACATTGCTCTCTTTAGCATAAAAAAAACCAATAGATACACGAACACACACACAAACATTACTCATATTACTCTGAACTCTCACTTGCTTTGCTGCATATTCTCTCTTGTTCTTCTGGCTACTCAGTCGGCTGGAAGCCAAGACTGAACAACTTATTGTTGCTCTATTGCTCTGCATACCACTGCCCTGTTGTTTTACTTCTCTGCACCTTGTTGTTCTATTCTTATTACTAACTGGTATGTTTCTAGTTTAAGTTTATAGCATCCAACTCAACATGTTTTTGTGTACAACATGTCTACTTGCCTATGTGATTCCCCTTTTCCTTTAGTCTAACATGTCTATTGCTTTCCCTTATATGTTTCCATCATGAATCTACCTGACTCCCAATACTATGAGCATGCACCCCCTAATACTTAGGTATTATATAAATCCTAATCTTGGACCTAATATGTGACTTTGTTTGACACACCTCTCAATCTGATGCTGTTAGATTCCTGACATGAACATTATGTGATAACTAGGTTGTGATTGTTTAAACCATATAGCACTAGACTAAGGACTATTTGTGTGAAAGTCTGCCTCTACTCTGTGACTTATTTGTCCTTCAGTCCCCCTATCCCTGCTTGTGTTTGCTTCCTAAACCATGTATGTTCTGGGTTGCTGATTATCCTGTTTCTTTCTTCTGCAAAACTAGTTTTCATAAAACAAACTCTCATGTTGTTCTCTAAAGCTATTTTTTCAAAACAGTTATTTCCAAAAGCTACTTTTCAAACTCAACTCTTTTATAAACTATAGGCACATCTCACTACTCTTAGCTCTAAGTTCTGCCCCCTTCATGTGAGCACTGCCTTGGGGACCATTTGAATACCCATTGAACTCTGACACACAAGGCTGGCATTCCACACTGCACTTACTCATTCCTGGCTAGGGTACTTGGGTGTGAGCACTGCCTGGGGTCTTCTGAGATCCTTAGGAACTCTGACGTACCTGGGTTACAAGTGGTCATGGCATATGACATTGTTGGATCTGAGGACTTGGGCCTACTGTTAGGCCTTCTATAGTGTAACTTCTTAATTTCCTTATTTATGGAGTTTGTGCAAGGCTGGTCTGTAATAATTAATTATAAAAATAGTTATGGGCTGGATAATGAAATGGGCGGGGTTGTGCATGCTTAGTATAATTATGGGTAGAAATCATGCTATAGGATTTATTTTGTATATATGTGAAATAATTACCATGCTTAGGAATACTTTCCATGTATGCATTAGAAAACCTGTTTTAGGCCCACATCTTTGCCATACTCATGCCTCACTTAGAAATCCATTTGTAGTTAAATAACTATAAAAATGGTTGTTATAATGTTACTGTCTCTGCATCTTCATGATCACCATGTCTAGAATCCTATTTTAGGTTAAAACATTAATCGTCAATATTTGCATTAGAGATCATGTTACCCTAGGAATTCATTCTCAGCATGCTCATATTACCTATGCCCAATTCATGTGTTAAGGACATACTGCTATTTGCATTAGAAATCATGTGCTAGGTTTAACAACTTAACTACACTTCTGTATTTCCTATTTCAAGTCAAAAGATGTGTTAATAAATAAGTTTCGCCTTAAAATAATAATAGATTCTGATTTCTTAAAACATTTGTGCATTTAGAAAAGCATGCGTAGGTTTTCATCATTCCACACCCTATATGCATTTAGATATCCTGCATTCACATTAGTTTAGGACACTGCATTCACATTAGTTTAAATACTCGCTCCTTTACCATGATCAAGTCTAAACAGGATAACTGGAGTTTGTTAAACCCGTCTAGGCAAGCCTTAGGCATTAAGTTTATTAAAACTGGAAAACTGTCTATTTGTATTATTTGGTTAATTACAGATCAGAATTCATAGTCTAGAACTGGTAAAAATATTTCTTCTGAAACTCAGTAATCAGACTGCCCCGTTGTTGTATTCTCACTTAGACATCCTGCCTTAGGTTCTAAAATGCAAAGACCTCTTTGTGTTTGAGTCGTGCTAGTTATGTGTATTAATTTGTGGAGGTATTCATGAGCCTCATATCTGCTCCTGTGTGTCCCCTATACTTGCAGTCCTAAATGTTTTATTTGTCGCTTAGAATTTGTCCTTTAAACCTAGGGGTTCTTCCTAGTACCTACCCTTTAGGATAGTAGTCCTAACTTCCTCCAGGACTGATAAGATGGGACGGGTAATAGCATGCAATAGAATTCGTGACCAATATACGCTTTAATTACCTTCACGGGGTGGGAAGGGTAGAATATGGATATGATGACCGGTGCGCTAATAGCACGTGTAGCCCCTCTTCGAGGAGTGATTACCGGGTATTGCATTGATGTGATCCATATTACTTTAAACCTAGGATATTTTCTCAAATGTTTACTTCTAATTTCTTTTAAACTCCCAATAAAACTTCTATTTGTTTGAAATCCCCTCTTATGTGAGCCTTTCTTGTTATTTGGTTACTGTTTGCATTCACGAAACCATTTGGCCGGGACCCACAATTGTGGATCTTGAGGGGTGCCTAACACCTTCCCCTTAGGATAACGTCAAGCCCTTACTCAATCTCTGATGCAAACTAGTTAATGAGTTAACTACTCAGGTGCCCTAACGCACCATAAAATTGTTAGGTGGTGACTCTTCCTTTAACTTCTTCCTTCCAAAGGAGTTTGTCCCAAAAATGTCAAGAACCCAATCTCCGCGAGGAAATAAAGGGGACGCGACAGCATGGCGACTCTGCTGGGGATTATAGGCTTTTACCGTTTCAAATTGTTTCGTGAATTTATGCCTTTATTTTAAATACTTGCACCCTTTCCTATTCCTTTTGCATGCAATTAATTGTTTACTTTGAGTATTTATTTTTTCAAAAACGTAACTGACATGTCTCTTTGTTTCCTTTTTGTAACTGCTTTGAATCATTATTACTATTTTTTACCGCTTTCTTTAACGTGTAAATACGTGAAAACTTATTTTAAATACTTATTGCATAAATCATGCTCAATATTCATACTCCACTCGTGCCAAACAAAATACTATAGCAACGCTTGATGAGTGGTTGCGCTCTTCCTATATTATTACCCCCTAAATTTGGAAAGGCTTATTAGCGGTAAAACCAATCGATCAGTGGTGCAGTCGACAGTTCCGTGCCTTTCCCCTTTGAATTGTCCGCTCAAATGTACCAATCTAAAACCACATAGAAACCTTACTCTGTCGAACTGTTGCATGCATCATGGTCAAACCTAGTCAAAGCTAAAGTGTTGTCCGCACGATATCTTTTAAGATAGCCTTATCCAAAAGCCCACCGAGTTTCCTTGAACCCAAACGGACGCCTTCACGTTCTATGCATTTATTTAGAGGACTAAATGTTTCTTGCTAATTATTGACGTTAAATTATCGAGTCTGGTGGGGGTAAGGGCCTAACCTATTTGTTTTGCAGAAAAAAAAATGAGGCGCGAAGTCCCCAGATTCGGCATGGTCTCCAACATTCACCCAAATTGCTGAGTTGGTGGGAGGATTTACACTCTAGAGACAAAGCTATCATCAGGAAACATTTGGGTAATCTACCATCACTTCTGGAAATCCAGCCTAACAAAATGATAGTAGAGGCTGCTACCTTATTCTGGGATCGCGAAAGGTCTGTTTCCGTTTGGGAGCATCGAAATGGCACCGTTGATAGAAGAGATAGGAGGGTTGGCTAACCTAGTATAGGAAACACCGGGTTTGCTGATGCCTGAGAACCGCACATGCAGAAGTTTCCTCAAAATGATGGGTCTAAAAAAGGACGTGGAGTTGGTATGTCTGGAGGATTCATACATTCCTTTTGATTACCTGTACGATCGGTATGGCTACAGCAAATTATACCGTACCTACCATGACGAGTTTGCTATCACCTCTTTGGGACATGTCCATCGCCGAGTGTTCGTGTTTATGGTCTGCTTTTTGGGATTGATCGTGTTCCCGATGAAGAAAGAAAGGATCCATAACAGGTTAGCCACGGTAACTAAGACCGTAATGGAAGGGTTAAATGGGCAATATTTCAGCATTGTG